>JAHZMT010003402.1:0-65400 GCA_027743785.1 Sinhomidia bicolor
TAAATAGCTGTTAAAAGTTTAGCCCGAGTCCCGTATTGTTGTCCATAGCGTTAAATTCTACAAAACCACTCAGTTTACAAATTCTCCATTAGATTTGAATTTGAAATTTTTACTGGTCCTGGTCAAACTTCTTCATTTCTACTCCATCAACGCTCTTGTTAATAAACCATTGTGTATATGGTAGTCACTATGGCGATGAATTTACCGTCTATCACCTCATTTAGACCCGTATCAGAGCTAAGTTGATTACAGAACGCATTTGTGAGCTTTAGAGTTACTATGAGATAGAATTGGAGTCAGTATTGTCCTTTGTTGCATCCTTGTAAAATAAGTCAAAATTTGTATACACGATTGGCACTCCTTATGGCGACTTATACTACTTGTATGTTGTACGGAAGTATTCGGGGGTCTACTGTAAACAATTAGGAGATAATTTAAAGCAAGTTTTGTACTCTGGGACTTTGTAAGTACTAGTAGGACCCGTTCATAATTATTACTACTTTTGAATTATTTTACAAGGATACAACAAACAACCTACCGGTGCTCTATTAAAGGAACAGACTATATAACAACTATACTGTCGATAGAGAAGTGTACGAGTCACGAGTGTGAGAGTGTATCCAATGTCCAATGGTTTTTAATCAAATAGGTTTTAACTGTTTTTGTTTTTCTTCCCTTCTCAAATTCTCAAATCTGCTGCTACACACATATATAAGCGAAATGTTTACACAGTTTCGTTGTCTTGAGGGACTTTACCGCACACGTGTTATTATTTGCTTTAATACAATGTACTTTAATGTACAAAGACTTTGGTCCTCAAGTAGTATGATTCATTTAATAAAGCAGTGCTCCCTTTGAGGGTTTTAGGTAGCTAAACTTCAGTTAAATAAAACAGGTCCGGTGACTGTGTGCCTATTTCATTACTCAAAGTGACAAACAAACTCAAAAAGATTTATGTGTGGACAGTTGAATATATAGGTAATGCAGGCAGAGAGTATGACTTCCTGATATTTTGCAAGTTTGCGTATTTACCAGGATATTTGTATAAAGGGCTTTGAACGAAATGAAACAGTGAACGTAAAAGTCAAGTTTCACTCAACTGCTATTTTCCCTCTTTCCGACTGTTTACTTCCTCAATAAAATACTGAAATCAAAGCCCACCAGAAAGAGAGAGAATCTTTTGCTTGGGACGATTGCCCACAAAACATAAAATCTTAAGTTTGATGGTTAATAATGAGGACAAAACAGCCCGGGGGAGAGATTAATGAATGAGCTTGTCATGGTGAACATCAACAGCATCATCTGTTGTCGTAAAAGCGTTCAAAAAGTCTATAAAAGTCCGTCATGTGTGTGAAATGATGATTCCGGACAGTAAAGGTCTAGCAAGGTCATAAGAGTGTAAAGATGAGCTACCTACAAACCGTAATAACAACTTTCCAGTAGATAGTCCCTATTGTCATCATAATAATAACCAATGTGTACACGCACACATCACCACACACACCATGCAAATTTCCGGTGGCATGACATAAAGTATAAAATGAAAATTATTTACGGTTTATTAACGCTTCTCTACAACTCGCTCAGTGAACTAAACTGACTTGAATTGTTTTCTCAAACACAAAATCATATAGGTAATATACTGTCACCGCACAAAACTGTCTACTTATGGGTATAATGAGAACAGAGACACTTTTCAAAGCTGTAGCGGTGGACATTTTGCATGTCTTGCATGTCAGAGTTCACATCACATCAGCAGCATCAAATTTGAGATATTTTGCGACTTTCCTGTTCGTTTTCTGGCTTCTTGTTACTACGTTTTTGTAGGTAATTCTTATACTTTCAGAAGTTACAAATGTACTTGTAATAGCGATAATAAGTAATGAAGTAAATGAAATACGACGTGGTGAAGTTTCGCCAGTTGCACTACGCACTCACATTAATGATAATATTATTGGCATGTATAATACATGAAATTCACTTCACTCTTTGCTATGAGTGACGTGAAAATTAACGGTCAGGTAGATTGAACAGTGATCGTCTCATATTTAATTGCGTGAAAAACGGGTCGAGCTTAGGTGAGTGGGCTGCCTTCATTTCCGTAAAGTAGAATTAATACGTAATTGGAAAATGATAGAGATTCGTTTATCATATATGAGTAATACCCTACATTGTTTGATGCTGCAGTACAGTCAGCATGTCAATCAAATTATAACGTCAAACATAATTAATACATTGACTTCACAGTGTTAGCGTAAATAATTGTCCAAGAAAATTTCTCTCAAGATTTTCTATCGAAATAAATATGTATAAATTGCATAAATCAGGAGGATAAGTAACGGTGGGTCGTTCACATTTACGTATTCGAGTGCGAATGTAACAATGACGTAAGTCAAGTTGTGCTTGCTTCCTCCCACGTAACACCCACATTACTACCAACAGCATAGCATGGAAACTACTGCATGCAAAACTATTTACTGGATTCAACTGCATGGAATCTCCAGTCACCCCGTCACGGCACATAGTATGCTAGCATAGCACCAGTGTTTTAGGGACACCGAAGAAAGCAAAGAATACTGTAATTACACATTCCTAATTCCTTAGTTAAAAAATCTACACCGCTTCTCAAGTTTACATGGATATCAACCAATTATATTCTTCCCTCGGGTTTACACTAGATTATTAAGGGATCACGGTTAGTGATACCTTACAAATTTGGCCTGTCAGTCTGTCCGGTCGTTGTGTTCTACCGACTACACCAGTTGCCCAATAATTTTCAAACTTGGAACACAGCTTCTGCAGACATAGGTTTAGAATTCCATGGATTTTCACTCCAGTTGGACAACTCGTGAAAGTCCTGTAACCATAACAGTGATCCCTTTTTGTGGCCTTTACAATGTACCATGTAGTTCTTCTCATTATTGTAGCGTGCAGAAAAAGACACCCTCCAGAGATGATAGAATCCTACAGCGAACGAAAGTGGTTGAGACTGCGAGATTATTCACATAGATAGATGTTTGTTTATTCCCTTGTTTTGAAAAATAGACGAGAAAAACCACCTTAGTTTTACAATAGCCGATTTCTCTTCTCTGGTCGCCTTCACTAACTCCACCAAGCTTTTGCCTATTCAGTATACATTCCTTTCTACTTGGAAAAAGATTCCGAGAAAAGTAGCCTTACTTTGCACACCACCAGCACAGCACCATTTTTTCCCAAAAGGGCTCTCGTGAAGATAAGTGCTTTATTTTTCCACTTGAGTAGATGAAAGGTGGATTTTCTTTATGATGGTGTTTTGTCAGTACATTGACGCAAAAATATGTACATCTCTACACAATAATATTTAGTATTAATGTCATTTCCAAGTTTCAGTTTAAAAATACATTAGTACACTTTAAAGTTATTTTCCTTTTTGTTCTTCAAATGAGTTACTCTGCTTCTACCTTAAAATTCACGTTGTTTTGAAATTGAAGTGGATGCAGTGTGGTGGGGGGAGACGCACATTTTCACATTTCTATATCGATAAATGGAGCATCAACGTATTTTCTGTCTTTCCACACTCGTTCCCCTTTCTTTCCATATCACAATTTATTTATTTATTATTACTTCTTTGTTGCTTTTACTTTGTGGAGTATTTTTCTTTCTCTTTGACCTGAGAAAGTGTAAAGTTCTTGCAACACAAACTGGAAGTACATCCCAACGAACAAATGCACGTAAATACTGAAAAGCAAGCCCAATCCAAGCTTCCAACTGTACTTTTGACAATAACATATTATTTTCTTGAACGAACAGCAGCCAAACTTTGTTTGATCTCACACAAACAACATGCAATTAACACAGCCATTATTTTGCAAAATAGCTAAAAAAAATCTACCCATTTTTTGGGACATATGTTGTGCAATGGTAGAGTAGCAAAATAGTAAATTAATCATTAATTATTTTCAGTTTTTTAGTATGAAACCTAGAATAACAAATATTAATAGAGGTGAAGGTTTTAAGGATGGTTCTTTAACTTTGGAACTTTGCACATTCGAACTTCGAGCCCAGGTGTGTTTTTCAGCATTTACGGCACTCAAGACAAGAAACAACGATGAAACTCGTTAGGGTTTCAGCATGTTGGTGATGTCATACTAACCAGTAATGCGCCTACTTTTTGCGAACAATAAGTGTTTGTACGCGATTAGATTATGACTCACAAATAGACTCAGAGTGTCAGAGAATAGACTCCACGAAAATCGCTTTTAATTTGTTTGTTTTTATCTCACTCAAAGTAAAGGAAATAATAAAGCAAACCCAGAAGCTTGAGTAGGTGGAATTCGCTTGTAGCATATTTAAATTTTAGCTGTAGAGCTTTGACATGAAAAATGTTGCTTTCGTAAATAAATATTCAGAACAAAAGAACCATAAACAGACTTTAGAATTTCTGTTTTCTTGTTTGTCCTTGTCCAGTGTACCGAAAAAGCCTGCAGGCATGTATTTAGGTACATTAGAGTATGTAATTATCTGCTCAAAATTCAAACTTGGTTACAACAACATTTACTCAAAGAAGTACAACTTTCAATAATCAGACAAGTGGCAAAATATTTGTAATAATGCGTAGTTAGTCAAAATTGTAGCGGTCCAGTTTTATTTGTTAGTGAACACAGTTCTGGTGAAGCTGTCTTTATGTCTATATTAAAAATAATTACTCCTTCGCTTGTATGTAATCCGCACACTCCCACGTCTATTTTCCCACGTCTTGTTTTTTTATATGTGCATATATATCTTTTGTCGAGAATGAAGTCCAAATAAAAAGCCATTTTCCTATACACAATAATACACATAGGTACGTACATTTCATCTTTTCATTAATCAATCAAAATGATGTTTCATTTAGACGGATTCATAACTTTTGTCGTCTCAAAAGATCCGTTCTCCTTCTCATGAAGCAGTGCTAGGTTTTCCCGATTTTCTTGAATGGACAGGACGGGTTAAAAAAATAAAGAAAATTATTGTGTGATAATATAAAGCAACCTAAACATGTGAACAGTAATCTGGTTTAACACAAGCAACCATCCTTTCAGACTGGAAGAAAGGGCCATTTACTGAATGCTTCTTGTTAGTAGATATGTAGACAAAAAGGAAAACATTATTTAATGAAAGGAAAGACTTATAGCAAGGTGCTGTACTATTTCACGTATACTTTGTTAGCAATGCATATTTTTTATCTACATACTGAGAAAATAACTGACACACAAACTGAGTAACAAATCTCGACTTTACAGAGTAAGTGAATAAAAAGATATATTTACGTTTGAGAAAAAAATGAGAAAAACACAACCACGAAAAACAACCGCTTACCCCTTCCGGTGGAGTAAGATTCCAACACAACGTCAGCAAGGACATACAGATAACAATGAAGGAAGTGAAATTGATTTCGCGCAGACGTGACGTGTTGTTTGGAAACAAAATAACAAACTATTTGTTGGCATAGTTTGTTTAAAGGTTCAACTTTGCAAATCGATGCTATGAAAAAATTTGCTATTTATTCAGATTTGTAAACTAACAGCCGTGATTTAGTTTATTTACATAGTATGTGCGTCTCATGTTGCCCTCATGTCCAAGTAATGAAATACCTAGTAGCTACTACCATAATTGAAAATAGTAAACTTAAAATAATTTATATCAACGAGCACATCAGAAAATGTTTATAGCAAATTCGTAGTACCCACTTTGACTTTATTCTCGTTAATATTGAAAAAATCCATCTAATTTAATTTAATTCAGGGCTAACCTATTTAAAATCAGAGATTCACAGTAGCAAATTGTAATTCGCTCAGAAACTGGTCACTGACCTCTTCAAAGACAAATTCAATTTATAAAACAAATTGCTTCAAAATGTCAAAGCGACTTCAACTCACTCGGTTCGTTGGAGAAGGTTTCATTCAAAAGCTTGTACATTGCTAACATAAGATGCTATTGCGTTGGGGCACTGTGATAAATTACAATTCTCGTAGGTGCTAGAACCGTAGATTTGTAATAAATAGAATTTATAAATCAAATAACATGACTTCATTTTACTACCAGTTAATTTTATTTCGATAAATAGGCTTTACTTGGAGATGCTTGAGTTAACAATAAAAACACTGTTCTGAGTATGAGATGTTTGCAGAAGACATTATTTGTGAAATGAGAAACAAAATATATTGAAAATGCTAGTTAACAGCCTGAACCGCAGACTTAATAAAAATATATTATGAATGAACTGGAGGTGTAGTTTTTGCACCACCATAATGAACCTAAATACCTACTTATATATAACAGTGAATGAGGAAAATAAAAAACCAGCATGAATATACAATACGCATCATCAACTTGACACAGTTTTACTACATGAAATGTTATACCAGAGTTAAATCAACTCGGTAAAGGTCTTGTACTTTAAAAACAATTTTTTAGCTGTCATTCACAACAGAGCTAGAGCCGCAGCTACCGCGTACATGATAACGTCATTTCTTTATAATATTGCAGTGATGCTGGTACCATCACTAATTAGGAGGTTCTCAATGGAAAAGAAATAAACAATGGAGAAAGTACATGCATACCTAAAAACAACTAGGTAAACTAGAATTAATAGTTGGAGTCAAAATATGGGTGTGACGATATAATAATAATGTGGTTCGCGTTAAACATACTATTATTGCATTTTTATTCCCTTCAGCTTTTCAATCACTTGTTTTTTTCCTTCCTTCTGCAAATTATAATTGGTGCATTTTAAGGAAAAACCTAGTATTTGGTACAACCGTCCGTTTTACAAGTTCTACAATATAACGGGAAAAAAATATTTTTGTATGTTGATGCACTACATTGGTGTTGACGATTTTTAAATAGATTTTTGTGTACTTACATGCATTTTATTTTCATTTTACAGAACTGTAAACTTCAACAAACCAAGCGAAGTGAATTTGACGTTCCGTTACGCAGAGACATACGTGATTAGTAGCTATTCTGCTGGCTATATAGCGGGTCTAATTAAGCGTGTCATCTAATTGAAATTGAAACGAAACCGAATTGGGTTGTTATTAGTGTAAAGTTTAGAAGATTATATATCCTGTTGTCTGGATTTACCGAAAAAAAAATCCGAACAAAAACCTGAAAAAAATGAAAATGGGTGCAAATACGGCAGCTTATTGGATGTTCATCATGGTTTCGATTGCCTCAGTCAGTGGAAAACCAGTTAGCACGTAAGCCAAGTTTTAAAACTAATGCTGCATTTGTTGAACGATTTTAATAGCGTCATTTTGGAAAATAAAACCTAGTATAAGTAATTGTTATGTATGGGGTCATTACCATGCAAGTATAATAGTTTCAAAGAAATTGCATTAAAGTAATTTTGCTCATTTAATTTCTTAATGTTTTTGTTGCATCCGTTGTATGTTTGTGCTATGCACAGAATGCGAACACACAAGCGGCAGTCAGATCAGCGAGTTGCTGAATTGGAAACGTTACTGGCCCTGCAAAAGTACGGAGCACATCACTATCTTCATTCCCAGTCACTAGGAGATGGAGAAGGCTCATTTTTTCCTGCTTACGGGATTATTGATTTTAATAAAATGTACGTAAGCGAAATCAAATTAGTGATATAAGTACCCACCCACTAACAAAAGATATTTCAAGTAATCAAGTTGCTTAAAGTTTCAATCCGGTCACTACAGGTTATTTAATTTACACTCGAACATACTCTTTCGCATTTTGGGTACATGTTGTCATTACCAAAAAAGCGTTTCAGCAGACAAGTATTTACAGTTTTAGGTAATGCGTTTCTTGGTAACATATACCTATATTCATTTAGTTCGCCTTCAACGCACTACGGTGACTAATTCCAAAAAAACTGTAAGAAAAAGTTTGGCTCTAACTAGCTTTTAAAAAGAAACTTGACCCTAGAATGATGTATTGTCTACTTGTTTTCTAATCNGTTTGACTCTAACTAGCTTTTAAAAAGAAACTTGACCCTAGAATGATGTATTGTCTACTTGTTTTCTAATCCTTTTATACACGAAAAAAAATTTAGTGAAAAAGAAACTAATTAAACAAGGTAATCTACGTCATCTAAATGTAAATGGGCAGAGCTCGGATAGTAAGTACTACTAGTTGAACTGGATACTTTCCAAGCTCAAAAAGTTGGCATTCTAACTTTGTTGTTAAGAAGACAGGCTAGGATTAATCTCATGTTCTTACTCCTTACCATGCGTGCACGACACCGTCTCTAGTGTGACCATCTCTAGTCACTTACAGCAGACCAGAAGAGCGAGAGAGAGAAGAACAAAATAAGCAAACTGCAAATAAATGGATTTCATAAACGCTACTAGTATCCACCTAAATGCGACGTATTAGTTAAAAATGGGAGAAAATAACTTTCATGGTTAAAAATTACCTAATTTTATTTATAACTCGGTGGTGTATATGAATGTTCCTAATATAAATAGAAGAATATATTGTGGTAATGTAGATAAAAATATTGAACTTTTATTTTTTTTGCATGTATATATCGATAGAGGGAGAAAGAAAAAGTCCTCGCCAACATCACCACTGAATGAAGAGAATGTGGAGGTTCAGAATTGGGTTCTTTCTCCTTCATCATCATGGCGGTTGACCTCACCAAATAGAAATCCATCTAGTGACACGTTAAGAATAAGCAATCGAAGCAATACCAACATCGCCTGGAAGGCAGCACTAGATCCAATGTCGGCCGCCATGGACGTGGATGATGATAATGAAAACTAAAATGTTGAGGACTGGGTATAGTGTGAATTAAAGCATTGGAGTTAAATTCAAGTTTATAAACGCCAACAACAGAAGAAAGACACCACCAGCACAGATGTAATTACAAAAGCAGCAGAGAGACAGACCCAATATATTGCAAAAAATGCATAATGTTATTTAATGAATAGTAATAATGATTATTGCTAATATAATTTATGAAAAGCATATTTCTGTACACATACATTTGACTCAACCTGAGGAGTGATGATATATAACATACCATCAATACCATGTAGTATATAAAAAAATAAATTACACATGTAAATTGACTTGCACGACCGATATGTACGGATGCATCGATGAATAGGAAAATTGACGGGTATTAGTAACAAAAAACGTAGTACTTTGTTTTAAATACTTTGTGTACCTACCAACAAACTTAAAAACCAAATCAAAATTTAAAATAGCTATGTATCTAATAACTTTACTGGCTTTGTGCATTTGAAAATATTTAATTTCCAAGTATACCAGCAAAATGCCAAGTCTTTATGTGTCAAATATTGAATTATTTTGTCTATTTGGATATAATAAACTATGATTTTATTAAAGCTTGTTTGCTGTTAGCAACCCATAACGATGAATTCATGTAAAATTTTCTCTCTCCAACGTAACTTTCTGAAAAATAAGATTAACTAGTCCCATTAAGAAGCAATGCAAAACGACTGACTCGTATTTCTGATTACAATTCCAGAAGTATACATTTTATTTAAAAACGCATTAACAGTGATCAAAATCTGGATACACAAATCACACAGTTTCAAGTACGGGTGGTTCGTATCCATCTGCCTTTTCCGTTTTTTCACCAGTATCTTCACCTGCTTTTCCACCTCCACCATCTCCGTGCATTTCCAAAAGTTTTGACAGGTCAAATCTTGGTTTTTTGAGAACCTTGACCTGAAAGATCATTTGAAATCATAAACAAATTTATATTACATATATCCTTCTCAAATTCATTTTTCGTAATAATTGGTTTAATTCATTTTGATATTTCTTGCTACTTACCTTACGAATGTGTACATCGTGAAGTGGATAAATTGCACGACAAGCATTCTCAACTTCCTTGGCATAAGAATCAGCAATTAGTTTCCTGACCACTTCTTTCATATCGTTCTGAGTAATATCCTTAGAAATCTTCTCAACCATCGTTTTACGAATGGCTTTCACCTAAATTATCAAACAAACGTAACTCATACATATTACTATAATAGCAACATCATGTTAAATAAAACTAACATTATTTCAAATGGTTACCTGCGTGTGCTGAGCATAGCACGTCTTCCTTTTGGATTTGTCATCCTTTTGGGTATACCCGATACAGAATACACGAAGCAAGTACCCATCAGTAGTCTTTACGTCCATATTAGCCTCGATCAGAGTTTGCCATTTCTTGACCATTGACCGCAACTTATCAGTAGTCAATGTCATACCGTGAAAGTTGGTTAGTACATTTCGACCCTGGACGTCTTCAGCGATAAGCTTAAATTTACGGAACGATCTCTCAGCATCGTTGTCGCTTTGTAGATCAGCAATAGATACTTCAAAGACACGGCCCTTCAATCCCTCAGAAGCGATTTCTACAATTAAAATACATGCCTAAATGTCATCACTCATCATTATCATCATAGACATGTCAATAAACACCTGTGAAGTCAGTGGTATTACAACCGTGTCTACCAACATTCCCAGTTTTTTTCTTTTAAAGTATACTTACGTACTTGTTCCTTGAGTTCTGTTTACAAGGGTCTTGCCTACATCACGCACTTTGAAAGTGGATGGTGCCTTGACATCGTACCAGTCTTTGCGGGTGAATGGATCAATACTAAAAACAACCATAAATGATTATTAGTCTATTTCTAAATTATTCCTAGGAAAGGCGCGATACATAAGTACATATTACATATACAATCAAAGCACATCTACCGTTATATATCACTTGCTTTACTATCGTAGCAAAGTCCAAAAATATTTCAACCAAAAATTTAAGTGTCGAAATTGTGTTGCATAAAATTGAACCATGGCATATAACAAACTGCAACATTAAGATTAGATCGTTCGTTAACTTAAATTCCAGCAGAATTATCATCTTTCTTTGATCTGCTAATAAGGCAAACTGAAACTACTTCAACAACAGCTATAGATAAATTTACCTTCGAATATTAAAGTTATTTCTCAACTAAACTAAAATAAAGTATGCCCAAGCCTCAAATTATCTTTTTGATAATCACAAATATTTATGATCAACAAAAACTAGTTACTTGATATTGCTGCCACAAAATAATTGCTAAACAACACCAACTCAGGTCAACTTACATCTTCTTCTTGACACCCTTCTTTCCTCCCTTGCTCAATCCTTTGTTTTTACCCACCGCCATTACGATGACAATAAGTCAGTCAACTTGGAGAAACTAAAAAAATATCAATTAAATCGGCATCTCCAAACCAAACACTTTCTCACTCAAATGGCACAATCACACAATATGAAGTAGAAATATCAGCTCATGAGGACCTGGTCGGTCTCACAAAGTTCATAAAGCAGCGCATCCCCGCGTGCATCGTCAGCTCCCAACCGCTAGATACCGCGGCAGCCCTTCTTCATACCTTCTAGTCAGCCAGAAAGCAAGCGTATTATGGCAAGCAGATTAATAGCACATGCATGGGACTACAAGAAGCTTCATTCAAACAACCTAGATTTTTCCTCTCAACAAACAACTCGTCTTTGTTCCACCCAGCGCGTCACCAAGTCAGTAGGAATCGCATTGCAAAAGTGTATTGCTAATTGCTATACAATCGCTTCGGAAACTACTCTATGAGTCCGGTGTATTGTCTCAATCCCAACGGTTTCGCATGGCGCAAACCAAATGTTATGGAATGAATGTTAGCTGTAGCTGTTGTACAAATGTTACGTGTTCAAAAGAAGGTGCACCCCAAATGAAATTGTGCGTAGCACAGTGTGGTGTAGCTGCTTATATGCGCCTACGTAAACATTGAACATTTTGACGGCGTGCACTGTTTATCTTTTTGAGACGTACAACGTTCTTTTTCTGTTATCAAATTCTGCTTCACTTTTCGTCTTTTCATTTTATTGCATGTTTTGTGTAGTGTGTGCGTTGCGTATCTGTGGTGGTGGTGAGACAATTCGAGCAAGTATCGAGATCGAGTTCAGCAACGCAAAACTCAACATTGCATCTGACTGAGCAAAAACGGTTCGTGGAACTTTAAAATTACACATTGTTTAAAAATTTTCTTGTTGTTGTGGATTTGCCTTTCAAAATTCAACCTTGGAATTCTTGGAATAGTGCTTATTGTTTTATTATTATTTTCACCAGAAATAGTTAATAGAAATCCAAAAGTTGTCAATTGTGGTAGTTTAGCTACTAGTTTTACTGCACTTGATCCGTATAGTATATAATCTTTTGAGACCTAGTGTGGACCTTCATTTTAACTACTTATATTTGTAGCCACATTTTAAAGAGAAAATGGACAGGGATAGGGATTCGGACGATGATTTTGAGACAGGTTTGCCCAAAGTACCTATTCATCAATGTACGGTTGAGCCAGTCAATGTTCGGTAAGTTTTCGCTTCTATTTTAAGTAATGATACTGGCAATTAGCAAAAGCAATTGAAATCGGTTCAATTGTTGTATTGTAATTTAATTGAACAATGGGTTAGAGATCAGAAGTGGTGGCCCCATACTTTTATTGCACCAATCACTAGGATTTGAAACGTTCACATTCAAAATATCAGATCCAGAAAGTGCCCAGGAGGACAGCTATGAGAGTAACAATTTTTTAAAAATTTCTGAACATTTTGTACACTCCCTTATGACCCCAATATATATGGGTGCCAATAGACTCATAATCTTTTCAGGATCATTTATACCATGTTAAATTTTGCTCTACGACGCATACTTTTCGAGATATTTAGCACAAAATGTATTGATTGATCAAAAGGTGCCGTTTATTAACTTTGTTTTTTTTTCAAAATGCAACCTAACCGAATGTAACCGAACCTAAAATCAGTGTTCAGTTGTAAAGATGAGGTTCGGTTAGATTCAGTTGGGTTACATTTTCGCAATTAAGCAATCAATTCGATTGTTTAATTTTAATGAGTACCAAATATCTCAAATAAAAAGGGTTGTAGAGTAAAACTGTATAGGACAAGAAATGACCAGGATGATATTCTGAGTCTGTTGATACTTATATATTGGGGGTTATAAAGGAAAGCAAAGACTTTCAGTTTTCTGAAAGTACCAGCTGTAACTTTTTTATGGAAGCTGTCCAGATCTGATATTTTGAATGTGGACGTTTCAAGTCAAAGTCCTGTCGATTGCATTGGTACAATGAAATTATAGGGCCACCACTTGTGATCTCTAACCGGAAAGGTTTTTACGGTATGCATTTCTTCTTTATTTCATTGGTCCATTTTCTAGTGATTTAATGGAAGGCAAGGCTGTAACATTTAAATTTGAAGTACCAGAAATGGTACGGACCGAGGGCTACCAGAAACATCGTGATCCGCCTGTTGAGAAAATGCTGAATCGAGCAACGTTTGAGCAAATGCAGTTAAATTTTTTGGCTAGTCAGGCTCTTCCGGAGGCATTGAAGACAATGTTTGGCGACTTTTCTGATATTGAACCTTTCATGGATCCCGTGACTGAGGATGGAAAGATGAAAAAACGGGTATAAATATTTACAATGAAACATGTTAAAACATTGTTAAATGCAACGGATATGCCGTGCGTGAGGTCTTACATGAGTTGCTTATTCTTGTTATTTTAGCTACTGCGACCTGGTACAGGAAAGAAGGTAAATGATCGCGACATTGTGGTGGTTGATTTCATGGTTGGGACAGAACTTATGGATGACGTGATTGAAAGTAGTTACGGTAGTAATCGACGTAAGCGCTTTCGAGTTGGAGCTGGAGAGGTTCTTTCCGTAATGGATATTGGAGTTTCCACAATGAGAGTTGGAGAGATTGCTAAATTTTTGGCAACGTCTGAATTTGGTTATGGAAAGCTAGGCGTTCCTTTAATGGACGGTCGAGTTGTTCCAGCAGGCAAGTCATGGATCTGTGCAATTAATGTAATTCATTCGTTTCATACTTGTATTACAACTTACAACGAAAGTGAAATTATTTTTTACAGATGTTCGCGTAATGATACAGCTGGAAGTATTGGATTGTTACATTTCCGTAAAAAACGAGAATATAAGTCAAATGTCACCCATGGAACGTCGAGAACTTCCATTTGAAGAACTTTTTGCGTACACTGAGACAATGAAAAACGATGGGAATAGGGAGTATCTTGAAAACGAATATGAACGCGCTATTCCATTGTGAGCAGTGCTCCGGAAAGGAAATCCTACGTATTATAATAATAATGCCATTTTCAAAAGTCCTACTTGTGAATCTTTATCTTCTATTATTATATTTCAGCTACCTTGAAGCTTTGGAAGCCATCAAAGATATGGAACCTGCTACAACAGATCAAAGGACCAAGTATTTCAAGATTAGGGTTCATGTGTGTAACAACATTGTTCAGGCATATTTGAAATTGAATAAAGTTAAACGTGCGATGAAATATTCAGAGGATGCAACTAAAATACCCATCAATGGACATTTGAAGGCTAAATCTCTTTTTTGGTCAGAATATAGCTTTAAAGTGGATGGAAACTATCTATGACTTTTTTCATTCTAACAATCTGCATTTTTTATCGATTTCAGGTTTTCTAAATGTCTGTTCGAGTTGGGTAAATTTGAGCTGTGCCTGGAAAATATTAAAAAGGCAGATCAATTGTATCATAACAATGATATCAGAGATTTAAAGCGTCAGGTAAATATTACATTTTTATTCTGAGTTATTCTATTTATACAAAGGAAAAAAAGATGTTAAATGCTTAAATCGCGACTGATAATTCGCACTGAACAGGTGGAGGAAAAAGTGAAAGAAAACATGGAGAAAGAAAAGGAACTTTGTTCTCGAATGATGGCTGCCGACATAACTGACAAGAAAGAATGAAGATGTGATCTATTGCATCTGATTAAATATATTATTGCAATCTCGCAAAATATAATATGTTATGTTATATTTAGTATATTTAATATATTATAGTTTCTGTAGTCTCTAATTATACAACATTGAGATCTGTTGTGAAACGTAGTACGTAGTTATTTGGATTTTAGGGATTTGTTTCTCAAATTGACAAGGAGATGTAAAAAATGATTAAATTCTTTCGTTATTTTGATTTCATTTTGTAGAATATAGGTCCAATTATAACTTTTCTATAAAAATTTTTAACGACACAAGTCGTGTTAGATTTAGAGTTTAAGTTTTAGAGCTTACATGATAGTTGTAACCAAGTAGTTTAGATGTATCATTTTCAAGTGCTTCCGTTACTTTTTCAAAAGTTGTGTAATATTAACTTTATATGGTCATAAAATAACTCAAAGCGGTAAGAAACTTTCAAAGTCTGATTTTGTCAATTATTAATAAATTAATTTAATAAATTACTTGTTCATACTGCAATGTCTTGTTGTAACTACGTATGTTTTTAATGTGCTGAATATTATTAACTTAACTGTTGTAACACAATGCAGCAAAAATATAATTCAATGTGATGTTGACACAATAATTTTTGATGTTGATTGATAAGTTCATTTTAGACAAAAAGTATTTTGATTTTGCTTGGTAAAAAGATTTAATGAAAGGCTAATATTTGTGACTGTTTTTCCTACTTGACGTGTGCTATAAAACTGTGATGTCACATAAATATGAAACTATGTATATTTAAGAAACTTGTAATACAAAACTACATGAACTAATTAACGGAAGCGAAATTTAGTCAGTTTCTTATTTTCATACATGATTAAGAAACAAGTGTTAGAAATTTCACTGCACTGTTTAATATTAGAACGTAGTGTATAAACGTGTGTTTAATAAATTCATTATTCATTGTTGGCAATACTAGCCACATAATAATATTTAACCGCTTCTCTACATCACTTTAATTTTTAATCACTAATTAATTGATCTTTGTCAATTCTCATCAACAAAATACACTCGAAGTCTGTAATACTCACTATCCAACCATTCGGCCAACTGCGGATGCCTTGAACTCCACCAAAGGGACGACGCAGGGTAGTTTTTTTTCCACGCTGAGTACCGCTTTAAGTCGTACCACAACTCCAATGTGTTCTGTTCAATACATTTGTACTCTGTTGTTTTACAGTATTTAAGAAAACGAAACGCTGGCGGAAGGAACAGGAACCCACTTCCTTCAGTTACGGCAGCACCTGTTCCTGGAGGAACAGTTGAATAACTACAGCACGCGATGATGAACAAGGTTGTTATAAAAACTTTCATAAATACACATGGATTTTGATAATGACGCTGTTGACTATATTCATGAAGACGTTCATGTCGACAGTTACACATACAGGATGTAGTGTACTGCATACTTAGCTGATGTTCCGATGACGAGTAACTGCAATTAGTGGAACTTACGTAACTATCCAACCAGTCATGAAAATTTCTCATCGTCCACCTCATTTTTTCTCTTTGTTTGTCATGACCCATACTTTGTTGCTTGATTCTTAAGGCCTTCCGGACTGATTTTCTAATTGTCACTCTACCACCCACGTGCTTGTGATATCGATATCACATCTAATGCTGTAAAAGAATGATACTTGCAGTGTGGAACACTAAATGACGCCTGTCTGTACAAATACGTGCACTAAGAAAATATCCACGATAATGGAACCACTAATTTTTCAAGCACTGCTTTCATTATGACGATGATGATGACTGATGACCGAACAACAGCATTACACTTACTAGTCGTTTTCGCGTAGTCCATTGAGGAATTTAGCATGGTATGTAATTCATCATTATTATTACTGATCATGAAAATTGATATTGCTGTGTATTACTGCCACCATCAAAACATCTTGTATGCCAAATGCCAATGTTCCACAGTGCTCCAATAACATCATATACCAATATCAAGTACATGGTGCTTGTTTGTAGTTCAACAATAAATATATCTAAAAGCGCTTCTGCTAAAGCACGAGTCGTCGTCGTCGTCATGATATGTCGTATATAGGTTTGACCTTAAAGGAGACGCAAATTTATTAGTTTTTTGTGCATGGCAAAAATTTCTTACTGTGTTGTGGCGACTATGAGATGTGATGAAAGAAGAGCAAAGCAAAAACGGTTGTATTGGTGATGCTTGACTTTGACTTGGTATTCACTTATGGTTGGTTTGCATTTTGCAAATACACAATTCACAATTTTTTAGCTATTAATTTTTGGAGCTGCGTATGTAAATACAAAATATTAAACAGAATAGCAATATAAACCACGACCACAACGTTGATATTGATGATGGGATGCCTACATAACTTCCTAAATACTAAAACACTCCATAGTTTATACATATTTTCATTTTAATATTACCTACGACTATTCACTCTATTATTATGCCACAATATTACCACTATATAGAATTCACTTACTTGTGCAAAACTGCAAACTGAGAGATTATTTGTTTGTCGACGGTAGTAAAGCGTGCCCGTTTTTTCTGTATTGTAAAAAACACGAACAAATTTATTTGCTGATAGTGATACGTCGTCGCCATGTCATGTATGATTGTTATTGTTAGTGCTACTTTACTACTATTGTTTCTCTAATATTCTCATCATCACATTCATCGAGAAAAAGGCATTTATCTTCATTGCAGAGTTGTAATAAAAGAATTGAAATGGTAACGATTATTCCTACTGACCAAATCTCCACTCCAAACCCATATACTCCGTGCAAATATTCATTCACATTGAAGGCCCTTCTGCTTGATGAAGTAGATGTACATCTACATACCATAGTAGTAGTAGTAAAATAAAATTGGTTTAGGCTCGCTAGCAATTCGCATTTGCTTGGCTCTAGTATCAAATATTGCACTCCACTTGTCATCTTTGGTTGTCTCAATTTTCCTTTAGCATTCCAGTCCAATCGAATTCCACTCCACTAGTTATGGTCACGGTCAGGGTTGTAGAGGTAATAAGTGTGTCAATCCTGTAAATACCTAAAGGAAACTGGAGCACATGGAATTACTACATGTGGTATAATGTTGAAAAATAAAAACCGAAACACGGTTCTAAAAGCATGTTTGTGCTTTTCAGCGTTACAAATTTCAACAAATGGAGACAGACTGTGGTTGTTGTAATCATACCCTGCAGAGCCGGAGATACAGGGGGTGCCATTTGATTATTTGATAAATGATAAATGGGAATTGCTAACTAAATGATCTTCATGTTACCAAAATATTTATAAAATCCATGAAAACCCACTTTCCATGTAACCTTCCCAATTTTATGTTCATCGGTTGATTGCATGTATTTTTTAGATTTCTCTTTTACTTACATTTTTAAAAAGATTGTCTTTACTTCTGATCTGATAATGAGATTGGCTTATGATAAAACATTAAAGCCAATTTTAAATCACTTTCGTTTTAATTCTTTTAGAGTTTGAGGTGAATTGAGTAAATTTTAAATTACAAACTCTTTCCGCGTGTACCCCACAAAAATTTTGCTTCCCTAGTCCAGGCAGCCAAAATATTAGTTCTAGAGCAATTTGTATATATGATTGAGCATTGTACGTGTAGTTTAAGGTCTGACTGCCACTTGCACATAACTGGATAAATACTGCACACATGAAAATAGTTTTCTTTGTAGGTAATACCTTTGTACGACTAGTTCATTTCGTGTCATAGTCATAAGATCTAAAGTATTTATATATTTACCTATGTATATATCTCAATTTTTTAAATGTCTTATGTGTAACGTGTCATAGAAAGGTGACTTCACGTTTCAAATTTACTAAAAGTCATATTTTGTGGATAACGTCTCAAGGTTTGGTGCTTTTTTTATTTTTCATAGTCGTAAGCACTAAAAGTTTTAAAGTGTATCATTGAACTTTGCTATCAACATTTATAACGCACTTCGTTTTATACAATACCTTTTAGCAATACCAAATACAAGTGTATTTTAAAAATCGGGGATCTTGCTACTTGAAATCGTTACACCTGTTAATCCAGTGAATGAAGATTAGTCCCTAATCTAAAAAAATCAAAGTACAAAATTTACAATACATGAACAGAATGAAGTATGCGCCAAGGTTTTGGAGTTCGAACGAACGAACAAACTAACAAACTTCCATAAGGATATGATTAAGTATACATCAGCGATTCCAAAAATACTGATTATTTCCAATATCATAATAATAATGATAATACCGGAAAAATGGAAAATAGCCGTTCATTCATAAACCAGGTCACTGACGGCCAGTTTTTCTAATTGGATAAAATCTTCATTCATTCTAATGCTATTCTCTGCAATTGGATTAAATTATAAGTTGAGGATGCATATCTCACATAAAAAGACATATTTTTTTAATCAGTTATTAATTATTAGAGGGTTATAGTTATGATCTTGTTAAAATGCCCATCAATTTTCTTGGTTTTTTAACACTTATTCATTGTTCTTGGCAGCTTGTAAGAAGCGTTGAAAAGCCACTGTTACAGTCTCATATCACTCATTCTTCACCGTAGCTTTAGTTTATATGTAGAGCAAAAAATTTAAGCGATAGTGATCGGTGTATATAGTACTTACCTTTTACACTACAAACAAATAGAATTGTAATGAGCAATTGCAATGTAAATTTAAAACCAAGAAAAATTTCAGATCGGTCAAAATAGCAGGACGGAAGCGTAGTTTTCTATAGTTTTATAGAAGGCTGCGAACATGATTACGAATTCAATATGAACAGTTTACCCTTGTTAATTTTTATAAATGTATTTGCTCAAAACCGAATGACAAATCCAAAATTTACTCTTTTTGATTGAAAGGTTTCTTTCTTCTGGAGGTTGTACAGTGAACTGGAGGGTTTCTCACTTTTAGGAGGGTTGACTCATTATTTTGAGGTCTGACGTGAGTTTTGAACAGAACAGTTTTGGATTCTTTGAAGCTTCTAAAATTGAACAGAAGAACCCTTCTTCCTCTTATAAATTACCTTATAAAATTTAATACAAGCTTCATAGAAATGGTTTATTACAATATGCTTTTTGCTTTCTCAAAAACAAATGACCTAAAACCACTCTTATTTGATGAAACTTGCCATAATGGTCTATAGGGGTGAGTTCGAACATGTTCAAATGGAAATATTTGAAGTATAACATCTGCGATATGCTTAATTCTTGGAAAAGGAATTACAATATGGAAAGTAATTCAGAAATTTAATATACAAATACGGTATTTAATTTATTTGAAAGAAGTAAAGATATTGCATTTTAATTTTTAATAATAATGTGTATAAAAGTAAATTTGGCAGAATTTTGCAATTAATTATTTCATAAACACGGATATCTATTACACTCATTTAACTAGCCATCATGAAAAAAATTACCAGCGTACCTAAAAACGCAATTATTAAGAGCACTCTTAAACAGTTTTATAAAAATGACTTCAAATTTTTAATCTGAAAATTTCAAATTATTTTCATCAACTCTTTTTGGAAACTATTTCACTTGCCGTTACATTTAAAAAAACATTTTTACAACAATCCATATACATATTTGCAATTAGGTATGTAGATTGTTTAAAGTTCTAAAATGTAGTTACAATTTCCAAGAGGCCTGGTGCCAACAACCCTACCAATAATCATGTATTTATTCCTTCGACTCCTCACATTTGCCAAATTATCCTTGCAAATAATAATTGCACTGCATTCTTTATATTTATTATTATTATTATTCTTCAACATTCCACACACTGTTACTTGTTTCATATCTGAGCAACATTGTTTTTATATTCTGATCAACACTATCTTAGGGGAAAGTGAGAAAATAGCTTGTGACTATTAATAAAATGTGTTTTAATTAAAACATTTCATTGTTTAAACCACCTTTAAATACTTAATGAAGTAAACCAAAGTAAGTTTGCAGCCAAACGTGAGCCCATCTTCCACTCATTCCACTCGTCTAGGAGTGGTTTTTATATAAACAATTCACACAAAGATTAACATGATAAAAAATACTCATGTTTTGATATTTGCTGCTCCATATACTGCGCTACTAGTTTTTCATCACTATATTATAACCATTTCGTTTCTGCTCTCGTAAAAGCATTGCACATTGTATACCGTTTTTTCTGTACCATACCGTTGGATTTTCTACTGAAATAAGAAGTATTTGCTATACTTGCATATTATTGTGCTTAAAACTACATAGTACGAAGATGACGAATCATCATCATCTCCTTCTCCTTTACCAACATCATCATGTCATCTGTGCTGCAGAGTTTGTCATCTTGCACTAAAATCTAATGACCATATTAATATACAGCACAAGATGTGCTAAATTTAGTGCTGAGCGTGCTATTCTACTTTCATATTTTTTAAAATTTCATAATTATTTCTAATTAGCTTTTTGTCTATTTATTATTACTTGCAGTTTGTACCAAGTATAAGAATCTGGAGGTGGAAATTTTAACTACGCATCTGACAAATTTTGTATTGTGTGGTATGTGACGAGATTTTACAACCTGGGATTATTTGTTTTTACTGGATTTTTAGTATCATGGTACAGGGATTTTGTTAGGATTTTAAAATGCAACAATTTCTGTGCTCCAATTTTGTTGTATTTTAATTAGAGCTGTAAAATTATATATGTGAATTTATTACATAAACTAGCTTTTGATAATTGAAATGTACTATTGTCACAAGTGAGATTTAAGGACATTCTACATTATTGGTTACATAGAAGTTGGTAGTTTCATAATGGAAATAATTTAATGAGTTTTAATTTTTCAAACCGTCTTTTCTTGCAATGTTTTTGTTAAGCTGTTGTAGGTGTATGTACACTGTACACACTGTACGTACATTATATTATAACAAGCTCTGTCCGTCCCGTCCGTATAGCAAGTAGCAGCAGCAGAAGGCAATGTTTTTACCAAGTTGAATATACAATGTTGTTGTATTGTTGTTTTGTTTGATACCAGCAGCAACTACTACGTACGACTGCTGCTGCTGTGTTGACGACGAAAATAATGTAGGCAGGGTAAGGGTATTTAAAGGCAGATTGTTGATACTACTTTAAGTAGTGATGATGATAAGTGAGCAAATCACTGTGGAAAAGAAACTAAACTAAGCAGGGATATTGCTACACTTATTTTCTTCCTTGTAAAGTAGCTGCCTTTAAAAGATAAAAATTGAAGGAGCCAAAACTGATGGCTAGTACGAGAAAATAGTACTTTTTTAGCGGAAAAGTTGTAGGAGGAAGAAGATGACGAAAAAAGCGGAAGTGAAATGAAAGCAATTGTTGTTAAAGTTGACATGGTGACACACAAGAAACGATGAAGAGAGTTGACCACTGGAAAAGTTAATATTTCATGTAACTTTTATCATTAATCGAACATTAAACTAATCGTATCAGATAAAGAAAGTCTGAAATATAAACACGTTTATCAAGTCTATCGTTGCACTGGAACTTGAAAATGGTGTGTCAATGTTCTCAAAAGGAAAAATCGTTTTCAGAAGACAGCGTCAATTTTTCCTAAAGTTTGTGTTATTTACTTACTGATCTGCTGAGTTTAATGTTATTCCTAGTAGTACAGTCAAAACTAAATAACGGATGGATCGCGTCGAAGATGATGGGAAGAATAACGGTGAACCGTATGGAGAAGAAAGAAAGAACGTGACGGTGCTAATTATGGCATCTATGTACTTATTACAGTATGTTGTATGGGGGCAGTGGGGTAGAAAAATAACTATGACTATATGGTCCTTTACTGAATTATTTCACAATAAAGATAATCATTGATAGAGAAAATAAAATTTCCAGATTAAAAAACATTCATGCAAACATAAACGAGGAAAAAGGAAGGCTGTTTAAATCTGACTGCATTATGTGTTGTGCTTCTACAAAAGTTGAACCTGTATTGAAATTAAAATTACCAGCATAATAAAAAAATATATATATTTCACAAAATACAAATTGAATTAAAAAGCAATTAGTGAGGAAAGTTGAATCACTTGTCACTGTACAATGAAGTTGGTTCACAGTAATTGTTGTTGTTCTAATAGTTGCTTTATCCCGGAAATTCAAAGTTTGCTAACAGCAACAACAACAGCAACGCATAATGAATGTGGAACGAATCTCACAAGACTTTAATCCTAGGTTCGTGGAACAAACAAAAAATGATGATGATAATGAAAAATTCGCTATTTTCATTTACATAAAACGGAACATAAGATTGTCATTGAAAATGAATTATAAACTTGGAAGGGAAGCCTGAGTGATCTTAAAGGGAGGGTTCCGTAATTGGGGAGAAGAAGGGAAGGAAGGAGTAATTTTTTAGTTACCCTTGGGAAGATGAATGGATAACAATTGAATAAAACTAAAAACTAAATATATATATAATGTGTATTCTGTATTCGATGGACTGCAGCAAATTTGTAGTCTACTCCTGTCTCTTTGTCTTCACAATCCTAATCGCTTTACGCCAGGATGGACTGATAACTTGGAGTTATTGGACGGTCTTTATACCAATATGGCTGTGGAAATTTATGGTTGTTTTGGGTGCTGTCGTGGGGAGTATAGTATGGTGGAGACATCCTCATTACAGGTTTTTATCAATTTTATTATGATCCATTCAAACACTACTATTGTTTGAGAAAAGTGTTATGTGGTTTGGTATAAATGTACTAAATGCCGTCAATTCATTTTTCGTATTTACAAACCTGTAGAATGGAGGGGGAAGCTTACATACAGTACAAAGCTATGATGATGACCCTCGCCCTTCACCTTCTTTTACTCATGTTTGAATTGCTGGTCTGTGATAACCTTGAATCACAACGTCATTTGTGGATCCTCGTTTTCATACCGCTGATTTTCATATCCATAATTTCTATAGCTATATGTATATGGGCGGTGAAAAACGACAGATCATTTGACGTAAGTCACTCATCAAAATTGACCACAGGTATTTCCAAACTATCATTTTGTTTTTAAACTAAAATAATGATTGTTTTATTGTCTGTATCAAACAGTTGGAACTGTTCTGCTCGGTCAACATTCTCCAGTTTATTTTTCTCGCCCTACGTCTTGATGACTTTATTCAGTGGGACTGGGAAGTTGTATTTGTGCCATTATGGATTCTGCTGTGTGTATCTCTTGTGGGGGTCTTGTACAGCATTATATTCGCCGGTATTATTTTTCGTGCTCCCGAGGTTAATGCAGAGCAACGTCGTAGCTCAACAAGCTCTGCAATCGGGTATACTTTTCTTGTGATACCCATTTTAATTTTTCAGGTGAGCAGAACAAATTTACAAACTAATTTCTAGAGAAATTTAAAATCCAGAGTTGATGACTGATTAGTTTCTTTTCAAATTATAGGTATTACTGACGAATAAATTAGATGGGAATATGAATATAAGTTATATGGCGGTTGTTTCCCCGTTGTGTTTAACGTATATTCAGCTTATCCTGACTTCCTTCAGCAATAAAAGAAGTAACAAATGTAAGTTGCATGTTCAATAGTCTCAAAAATTTCCTAGTTTTATACTGACGACCTGACAATACGTCTAACCGTCACATGTGTTATTCTTGATCCAGGGTGGTTTGGAATTCGCAAAAATTTTTGCCACTTTTTGTTAGATGTGTGTCCTTGTTTCCAAGAGTACTGCAATATTTCATACAGCGTTCAGGATGATGAGGATGGAGGAGGGAATGCCCCACCCGGACGAGATAATATTGACGGTGGTGGATCTGAATTTTCAGCGTCAACAAGCAAATCAACCTCTGCAATAGTAGTGTCTAAGATTAACTCAAAACCTGTTGTGCCCATTGTTTCTATTGAGATGCCAGACTAGAGTTCCTTATAAGGTGTATCAACATCATCATCGCATGTCATATATTTTAAGAGTACTATCACAACAATTATTATTATTAATATTATATTGTTGCATATGAATCCGTAACTATAAATTATATCTAGTGTCTAGTTAGCAACCGCGTGTACGACAAACAAGAGTATAGCATTTTATTTAGTAGAGTATATATTGTATACAACGTTTGTATAGTTAAGTCGTCTTGATGAAACTACATCGCACTTGTCTTTTCGCAACATCAGCACAATATGAGGGCGCTTGCTTCTTTACAAAATTTAAAAGAATGTAAACCTAACCAAGCTACCGCGCCGTATTCATCTTTTTTGTTAATTAATATTCATTATACCTTTGATGATTATTGTTATTCTTTATAAAATACCATATAAAATCGTATATTTGAACAAGGAAGAAAACCTTGCGTTTTTCTCTTAATTTTAGTACTCTTTTCATCAAACAAACATGCATATACCGTTTGCACAGCTAAAATGAATTTACTTTCGTTCGTTGCATGTACTACGTTTAGTAGTTTTATTTTCGTCCGTTAAGATTACGTTTCTTCACCAAGACAATTTTAACATATAATTAAGTTGCATCTTATTGCATTTAATGCACAACAACAGAAGCAAAGCACACGAACAAAAGCAAAAATATCATTTGCCAATATTTCATATTCAAATTTACTAAACGGTTTGCTTTACTCACCTTTTGCACGTTCGTGCATGCATTTTACTGACAAATTATTGTTAAATGACATGGAACTACAAACGCAAGTACATGGATGTCCTAATACCAATATGACATTTACGAAAGGAGTGTTCATTATCATTACTTTTAAAACCTCAAAATTTCATTCCTTGAGCACCAGTTTTCCAATGTTCATGGTAACGACAGTTGACTACCAATTTTCTATCTATCCGGTTTTAGTAAAATGAAAATACAATTCCATGTTGAAATAGGCAATTTGTTCTCAATTGAAAACAGTTGTATACTAAAGTAGCAAAGGGAAAGTAGTTTTAGAAAGTTATAATGTTTGGCTCAAAATGGGTTAACTGCGTTTTGCATTGTTCTTTTCGAGAACAATGGATTGTGCAACATTTCCGAAATTTTGTTTCTTTCAGGATAAACCAAGAATAGTTACCAAATCCCTGTAGTCATTTTAAACCGTGAAAGTTGACTTTTGTATCTGTCCGTGCAATTCTTTAAAATTTTCAAAATCGATATGAATTATGATAGTTTTTTTCCTTCTCTTATCAACTTTCATTACCAGTTGACTGGATAATCATAAATAAGTATCAGCTCTATCAACAGATTTGTACTACTACATCGCATGATCAAATTTTTCAACTTCTTGGAAAATATGGATGGCATTGTCAGTTAATTTTCTCAGAAAATAGTATGTTACTTTTCATTTTTAGAGGACAGTGCTAGAACAATGCTGCATTTATTAAGGACAATCAACTTCGTACGGCCATGAATATTCGTGCCAATAAATCGTACTGTCTCAAGTCAACTACTAAAATTTGCATCTGAAATGTAAACCAATGTGTAAAACTATTTACTATTGTTCTGTTACACCCTGCATTACATTAATAAATATGTTGTGAATTTTGCATTGACAACCAAATGGAAGAATATTTAAGATGGTAAAAAATCAATTGATAAGCAAAGTAATTTTGTGACCATTAAAAAAATATCTCAGCGTTTTGAGTCCACAACAAACAAATCAAAAGTGGTTAAACGTTTTGACTCTTCTAAGTGAACCAGGCGTAATACTTGTTTCTTGCTAATTATTTTTGAGTGAGAAACGATGTATACAGTGATAACTATAACTGATAACGAACGCCTCCAAGTAATCCTATCGAAATAAAGAGATGACCGCGCTGTGAAAAATATCCAATCTCAGTGTTTGTATCATTTATTTAGAACAAGCATACTCTGTTCAAACTTGTGTGTGTAGTGTATTGGTGCCTTTTCAACACTCTCAAGACACATACAATCATCTTTTCTGCACATTACTGGTAGAATGAGTGGACGGGTCAAATGCCACATTTTCGTACTGGAGCAGAACATGCGAAAACATATTCCTTGGTGGACATCCAAATGGACTGTATATGGTGCAGCTGCTCCCTCCTAAAAGAGAGCTGCATTATAACTAAGAAGCGTGAAGCAACGCCACAATGTTTACTTTTCACCTGACAATGATGATAATAATGGGAATATCAACATTGTTGTTGTCAACTTTTGTAAGAGAGGTGAGCAGACCACGTCATTCAGATAAAGACAGAAACATAATATATGCATGGAAATATCAAACTAGCCTAATATAAATATTCTTTCTTATAGATGGATCGGAAAAGCCTTAAACTCATCAACATGCAGTTTTCCTGGAGGAACTTGCCAACTGTAAGGCACTATTTTCCTCTTAAAACTAAGCCTCCATAATTAGCTCAGTACCCACAAGCGTCCAACATCCTGCTCACCTCTTGTAACAAAGGACTATTGACACACCTTTGAATACAGATAAATTTTCAAGGTCCCAAATCTCTGTGCTATGTTGTAAGCTGGGGCTTGTAGTTTGCATTCAACCCCACACATTCATTGAACGGATTGGTAATTTTCCCCAAATAGTAAACACAAGCAGAGAGTCTCATGGCTGCTTTTAGGCTTAGCGTTGGACACACGGATATTTGTGAGAGCGTCATCTCACCCGTCGAACATTAAACTGCGACGCTTCTTCCAAAATTTCCCACAAATGCTTTCGTACTGACAGTCAACATGAGCGAATGGATATTGAGAGGAATGAAGGGGGCTGTCCTGTTTCACGTAACATTAAAATTATTGAGAACACTGAAGGAGTTTACTCTCGTCGCATCTCTCTCTCCCTCTAGCAACCAAAAAATCCTTTCAGGCAAAAAAGCTTTTCCTGCTATTCACTCCATTTTAGCTGGCATGGAGCGTTGTCAGGATAGGCTATGTAGACTTGCTGTGCGAGTTCCAACACAACCAACAAGTCAATCTACCTTCATCCCTGTGTTCATCCCCATACGAGCTGCAAAAAAAGTTAACCCTTCCTTCTCCTTCGTCGTCTCCTTCTTCACACAGGTATACAAACACACACACGTATTTACACGCATTTCAGAGCCAACTTATCAGGTAACACCGACTGAGCAACTGAATCCTTTGCTCGAAATACTGCCAGGATACGAGCGCGCATACTTGCCACGCTAAACTTCCAAAATAGAGCGACACTGAAAGGAAAACAGATTACTGATTATTTACACTATTCTTCACAGAGCCATTTATGTATGCAGCAGTACACGAATATAGTGTATATATGTATGTATATATATACAAATATAACTATATATATATACATATATGTATATACTCTGTAGCGAAATAATAATATTAAGAATAAAATAATAATGGTAATAATAAATACAAGTTACTATTGGTAGTACTACTGCTTCTACCACAACACACTATCACAACAACTACATCTACAGCTACTGCTATTTCCTGCATATAAAAAGTAATTGATTTGACTAGAATAATGAATAAAAAGGAGAAAAAATGCACTGGCTGGAATACTGGTAAAATTTGTAATTGTGTGTAAAAAGTGTTAAGCTTTGTTGTTGTATATAAATATACACAGTTAAGATATATATATATATATATATTATATATTGTCCAGCAAAAGGGAGTTTAGAAAGTTTAAAATAATCGTTTAAATCTCTGCAAAATTTATATTTAAAAATTAAATTTACAATATGACGAGTAGAAGAGACCAGGAAGGTTCCAATTGCAGTTTCTAGAGTTACTAGAAATCAAAAAAGTCAATGGGAATCACTGCGCAGGATGAATCCATCGACCCCGGTCCCACCACTGCTGGGGTTGTTGGACCAACAACTAATGAGCTTTTATCAGTATCAGTGCTACATCCTCCACATCAACCAGGGAGTGGGAAACCTGCGTACGTTAAAAGGGGACCTGGGAGACCACGCAAAGATAACAGCGTTGGTCTGGGGAAAGCACACAAACTGGGGCTGAGTCACAAAACCAAAAATCTTTACGGGTAAGTATAATTATTTGCGCACTCGGCTAACTGGCACTGATAAAAATTTATCAATCAACTGGCACCCAGATAGCAAGTTTAGGAACTAACGTCGGCAGTGATAGTAATATGTATCCACATTGATCGTGTAGGGGTCTTCCCGGACCTTCGTTAAATAGAGGACTCACAGGAAGGAAGAAAAGTGATGGGTTATTATCCGCTGGCGGGACCAACTTGGCAGTTAGTCTGATAGGAGAATTGAGTGCAATAAGCCATGAATCTCCTCCACGAGGTGGTAATAATGGTGGTGGGGATGATGCTGCTGAATCAGACACAAGTAGTGTTGCATCGTCACTGGAGAAGCTTCACGAGGATTTTTCACTCCTACCAGAACAATGGTATAAGAAGAGAAAACTTTACATCGGTTTTAGACTTTGTCTTTGAGGCGGTTTAGTTTAATAGTATCCAACTGAACTTACAATTTAATGTTCAACTTACAGGCCTGGAAAAGTTTGCGCTTTTTGCAATTTGGGTGAGAGGAGCATGCTTGGACAAGGAGATCTGCTTCGTATAGAAATTCCTGAGGGTTTTGATCCAGCAGCAGTTGCAGCCCGGTTGGCACTGAAGAATAAAACCGAGAAAGATGTTAATAATGAGAAATCACACAAAACAGGATTTTCGTGTCGACGACAAAAGGGATCTGGAAAAATGAAGTATGATTTTACAGTTCAATTTGAAAATTCAGTGGAACGGGTTGGATGTACTGCAATCTCAAAACAATGATTTTCTGACGACTTTTTTTATTGTTCCAGAAGACTCATCTCACAAAGCAGCCTAGAAAGTATGAATGAACCGGTTGATGAAGTCTGTGGATATCCCGAGGAACCAGAGTACAGCAGCATTTTTGATTCGCCAGCAGGTAAATAAAACACTTTAAATAATGTTCATGTGGGGATTTCCATAACATTGTTACATAATACTCACAATATGTTAATGTTTACGTAGGATACTATTACGTACACCATGGTTGTGCTAATTGGTGCGACGGTGTCAGTCTTAAAGATGATGGCAACACATTTACAAATCTGGAAATGGAGATGATCCGTTCATTAAACCAACGCTGCGTACACTGTGGAAACTTGGGAGCTGGTGTTGCTTGCAAGGCTTCATCTTGTGGCGCAGTGTTTCATCTTCCATGTGCAGCAATTAGCGGTGCATTTCAAGACCCTAGTTCAAAAACTGTGTTATGTTCATCGCATTTAGATTTAGCAGTGTCCTTAGTAGGAGATAAAGCAAACTGTACAGTTTGTGACTCCCCTGGAAAAATCTCCGCGTTGGTTTTGTGCAGTAATTGTGGCCATCATTATCACGGCACTTGCATGGCTCTGAATTTGGACCCCGGTATTAGAGCAGGCTGGCAATGTCCAGCTTGTAAAATGTGCCAAGCTTGCCGACAACCAGGGGACGAAAGCAAGCTACTTTCATGTGACACCTGTGACAAATCGTATCATATATTTTGTTTGAGACCTGCGCTATCGTCAATACCTAAACACAGTTGGAAATGCAAGGTAGTAATTTTGATCAGCTAGTCCAAGACAGATAATCAATGTAAAACGGAAAGTTAAACAAGGAGAATGCTAACAAATATCAATTTATTTACCAACCGCAGTTATGCCGACAGTGTACTGATTGTGGTGCCCGTACACCTGGATCAGGCCCTTCGTCTAGGTGGCACGCAAATTTTTCTGTGTGCGACTCATGCTACCAGCAAAGGAACAAGGGGTTGGCCTGTCCAATGTGCGGTAAAGCGTATCGTCATGTGGCCCAAAAGCTAATGCTGCAATGTCATAAATGCAGAAAGTATGATCGATTTTTATTTTCAATCAAGTAATCAAACGCTGTCATTTAAATAGATTACTCGAAGCTACCAATCTTTTTTGTGTCCGTGTTTTCATTAGATATGTCCATGGGACTTGCGACCCCGCAGCGGACTTGCAAACGTACCAACAAAGGAAAGATTTGCATCCTGACTATGAGTACATTTGCAAACCATGCAAAAACAACCAGCCAGGGCTGAGCGCAGTCATTACGGGAGGCGCACCAAGGACATTATCCTCCTCCACTAAACGAACTTCTGATGAGTTGGGAACTGAAGATCATTCTGTTCTGAACAATAACACGTCCTCACAAGACACACTTTTCTCTCCGGAAAATGAATCCATGCAAAGCACGGAGAACAGCAGTGACGTTTTATGGCTAGATAAGGTTTGTTTTGTTATACACCCGTTTAAAAAACTTTTTTTTTCTCCTGGCATCCTTAATATTGGCTTGACACATGCACACTTACTGCAAAGCACCATTAATTGATTCTACATTTAATTTTCAAAAAAAAACGACAGAATCACTTTTACCTGCATACCTATATGCATGCAATCTGTTTTAAATCTGTTTGCGGATCTAACAACATTTGAACTCTGAACAATGGTTTTTCAAAATTAAATTATCTTCTAAATAGCTTTTATCTACTAATCAATTTTTTGCTTCGACTTATTTTTTATGTCCCTTAATTTCTTTTATTATTACAATCCATTATCACTTTTACAATTAATGCTGCCTTTAAATATAAATTCTTAAAGAATTTATAAATATTTATTTAACTAGGCCAAATTAATTTTATACCCACCATAGACATATCAATAGACTACGTACACCACAAAAACAAAAATAAGTAATAATCCATCAACGAATTTGTTGATTTGCACTAATTCTACAGTGCACATACGCGGCTAGAGAGTTTTACGGTTAGGACAAGTAATGAAAAGGGTCCATCTTTATCGTTGAAACTGCAATAATGCCGGTCCACAACACTACATGTTGCACTACACATTACAATAGCTTCGTGCACTACCAATGACTCTATATGGTCAATGTAAAACTTGCTAATTTAGGTAACTATGCTTATGCTTATATGATATGCTACGTGGGTAGATAGTTGGTAGGTAGTTGCTATTAACACTTTATATTGTTAGTAGTACGGTTACCGTACTAAGGTTTGACTTGACGTTTAAGAAATGCAAATAGGCCATACAAGATAATTTACATTTTTGGGTCGTTGCAACTTAAGAGAGTCAAATTTTCCGTTTTTTAAAATCCTGGGCCTTGTCTGTACTATATTTCATGTTTCGCATGCGACAACTTGCTCCTTTAAATATTCTTGCCTTATTTTTAAAACTAATGTTGTAAAAGAATATTGAGCAGTTATTTTTGCGAGCTTTGTATAGTTTATAGAAAATTATTTTGATTATATAATATAAAAATTCAATTAAACTGGTATACAGGTCATGCCGGTAGGAGGGAACTTGAGCGATGACAAGTATCATTTTTCTAATCAACCACCTCATCCTCACCACCATCAAACACCAAAGGATAATAAATTACTAAATTATGAAGCTAAACTGCACAAACGGAAATCATTATCGGGTGGTGGTGGGACTACACCTGGAGGAGCTAGCGGTGGTGGTCGTGGCAAAGGTCACGATCGAATGGGTCATTATAGTACAAATAGTAATAGTAGAAGGCATAAAGTCAGTGAACTTGTCAAGAAACGAGGACCAAAACCAAAGCTTAGAATGTTTGGAGGTGGCAGAGTGCATGTAAGTTAATTATTGTTTTGAGTGAAACAATTTTGTTGGTTAAATAATATAATGCATGTTTCTTCATGTAAATGCTCCGATTTTAATGATTCCTTGTGACGGTGTTTGCAGAGAGCATCAACTGATTCGTTTCCCAAGGAGGAAGAGGGACAGCCGGTGGGGGTGGAAAACCGAATGATATTGTGTTCATCCCGTGACGATTTTGTTTTACAACAGGATGTTTGTGTGATGTGCGGAGCTTATGGCAATGACCTCGAAGGTCGATTGATTGCTTGTGCTCAGTGTGGTCAGTGTTATCACCCTTACTGCGTTAATGTTAAGGTAAGTAGAGTTCTAATTGGAATACTGGTGTGACCTAGAACAAGAGGGATTTAACATTTATTTTGGTTGCTGTCTCAGGTTAATCGAGTAATTCTTCAGAAGGGTTGGCGTTGTCTGGATTGCACAGTTTGTGAGGGATGTGGCCAGCGGAATGACGAAGCCCGGCTAATCCTTTGTGATGAATGCGATGTGTCTTTTCATATTTATTGCATGGATCCTCCATTGGATAGTGTACCCCATGGCACATGGAAATGCAAATGGTAAAACTGATTTACAGTATCATTAGATATATCAGTCATGTACAGCATAGTTTCATTACATAAAATATTCAAATTTTAGGTGCGTAATTTGTCAGTACTGTGGATCAAACGATCCAGGCAGAAATAGTATATGGCACAATAATTACACCACGTGTGGTCCATGCGCTTCGTACTCATTGTGTCCAGTCTGCAAATTAGAATATACAGATGGTGAATTGATTATTAAGTGTTCCAAGTGTGATAGGTATGGCAAATATCTTTGTGTTCTTTTTGTCCCTTAATTTTAAATGTTGACTTGAAGTTAATATTTTGGTATTTTTTCTTAAGATGGATTCATGCAAGCTGCGATTCCATTAGGGATGACGATGAGGCAGAGAAGTGTTCCGATGAGAATTATAACTGTGTACTTTGTAGACCAAATGAAGTTCCACCCCCACATTTACGACCACCTCCACCCATTGTTACCAAAGCTGAAAATCCGCCAAAATCTCCAGGTACATTGAGATGTTTGGAATTGTAATAATAGATGTTGATTACTCTTGAAAGTAAATGTTGTCATTTTAAACAATCTAATTCAAATTCAGATCTCTTGAGGGCTGCGGTTGCCTCGGAAGGGGTATATCTTTCGGAGGAAGGAAATACCTTCATAAAATCTTTAACTATGGATTTGTTTGTACCTCGAGATACTAAGAGAAAGAAGAAACTGAAGAAGAGATCCATCTTGGAAATGGAGGCAGGAATTCTTGCAGTTATCGAGTCAGTTGTGTCCGGTGCAGGTAATAACAAGCTGAATAAAGTAACTACATCTTTAAATGCTATTTATCGTGTAGGTTTAACAAAATATTACCTGGAATTCTTTTTGCTTGCAGTGGATGACAAATCCAAAGAGGGAAATAATGATGAAGAAAATGAAAAAGGTAACAGATTAATATTATATTCGTTCATTTCAGTAAATTGCATTGAAATTCTAAACAATGCTTAATAATTATTTTATTATACAGACATTGAAGAACGAAAGAGACAGAAAAAGCTAGGTATAGGCGGCTTCGTTGTTAGGGGCCTCAGGGGACCAAGATTTAAAGACGATGATGACTTGAGTTTGGATCAACCAGAAACAGGAGATAAACCAAAAAGGAAAGCTCAACGTCGAAAAGTTATTAAGAATAAGTTGGTAGAAAGTTTTCCAGTTTACCTACAGGTAAGTTCAATCTAGAAGAATAAGTGAGAGAACATGCGCTACTACATCTAATCATAATCATCCAAGACCAAATTGCTGAAATGCTATTATTTATTTATTATTTCAGGAGGCCTTCTTTGGAAAGCCATTACTTAAACCATCTTCAAAAGAGACTGATTTGGTGGTATCCACTACTGACGAGCTCGATGATGCAACTACTTCAATCAAAAGTGAAAGCACTGTTAAGCTGACCAAGGTAAGTAAAACGTTTGAGTCTAAAATTTATTTTGCCTCATTGAAAGAGACTTTTGTGAAGAAATGGCTTGTTGAAAAACTTACAGGAGGAAATTAAGGAAATCGAAGCAATCAAAGCGAAACAAAAGTCACCAGAGAAAGTCAAACTAGACAATCGAACTGTTCTTGAGCAGTCTGCTCCGCATCATCAGCAGCAACAACAGGTGGTCACTCCAGATGTTACGAAAAAACTTCAGCCAAGTTTGGTTGATGAAGACGACAATGAAATGGCGTTTCAAGACATACTCACTGGAGATCTCTTGGACAATGATTTTATGGACAATATCATGAACGAAGGAGATGACATCAAGGTGGAAGAAGTTGATTTCAGAACTGTTGCTGACGATAGCAATGATTTCTCTTTGGATCAGACTTCGCAGGATGTGGTTAATCCAAAGGACGAGTTCAATGACATTCTTACTCATCAATTTGGTCTTGACAATATTGATCCAGGACTTCCAAGTATGGATTCTAAAGACGTCGAGGATATCTTTAAAGATGTACTCATTGAAGAGTCACAGGAAACACTATTTTCCCAAGTCAACAATGTGCCTGCAGTTACCGAGGGTATGCATCCCTAGTCCCTATAGCCAGAATAAAAATTTTAAATATTAAATTCTGTACATGATGCATATTATGACTTTCCTTTTACAGTTGCTCCGTCTCCTCGTGGTAATTCGAATCAAGTAATGCCTCCTTCGTCTCTTCCAGTTTCCAGTCCAACGTCGATACCTACTAATATTACGACCACGGGTCCCGGTATGTAATCAACTTAAATTTTGTACCGTTTTGAACAAATTGTTTATAGTGTTCAACTTATAATAATGCTTTTTTATCAGTTCAAGCAAGTCCAGGCCTTCCAAGAGCGACTCCGTTACAGCCCAGTCTTACGTCCCCGGTAAACAACTTTCCTCCACCATCTCCATATCCGTCAGAATACAGCAAGTAAGTCACCCGCATTATACTACATTCTCACAGAAAGTTGAGTTCATCTAATATAAAATTGCATGTGAACAACAAAAGTAAAATTTTTAAAAAATGATATTACAGCAGCCCACAGTTCAGTCCAGCGTTTTCTGAACCTCCAAGTCCATGGCCTGCAACGACAACTGAAGTTGATGCAGAACAACCAGCTAGCTACAACCAAAGAAGTATGCTCAAATGGGAGGCGGATGAAGCTCTTGGAGCAAGTTCAACAATTGTTAGTGTGTTGTATTCAAATCTTATGCATCCTGAACTCAAAAGAGACTATGCAAGTAAGTGATTGTTTTGAATGAGAAAAAACCATTGTTCCGTTCCTTATATACTTACGTTTACACATTGTAAGCTAATGTTGAATGTTTCATTTAGATTGGCCTGATCGAGCAAAACAAATTGCAAAAATTTGGAGAAGCCTGTCGACTGAAAAAAGAGCACCTTACCTGCAAAAAGCTCGGGAAAATCGAGCGGCTTGCCGAATGCAAAAATCGCAACAGGTACAGTACATAATGCTGGGTGGTTACAATCTCTTTTTGTATTTCCTTTCATTTTTCATGGTTGCAATTACTTCTGTGGACACAGCCAAAAGTCATTAGTTGATTTTTTACTAATACTTACAAAAAAGTGTTTAACGTTTCTGAGTAAAAATCAATGGTGGTGGCATTCCAAGCTGAATGAAATGCAGTAATTATGCCTGTATCTCTCTCTATCTCTGTTCTTTTACTCTTTCTTCTACTAAAAATCTATTATATGCCTATATACTGTTGACTATATGTATTAGATGCCGAAAGAAAACAGAGTTGTTGGTGATAGTAGTGGCATTAAAGATGCTTCACTCACAAGTCATTCATCACCAGAGTGTGACTCACCTCACCACGTGAAAGGGCCGGGTCCACCATCACAACTGCCGCTTCAAGCAATTATAAAAACAGAAATGGACATTGACAGTTGTTGTGGTCCCTCACCATGTGGCAGTCATCATGGGCATGACAATAACATGTTGGTAGGGCCAACAGACAGTCCCTCTATGTGCTACTCCTCCTCCCCATCCTATTCCATGCACCAAGATGTCCCTTCATGTGTTCAGCCATACTCTCGTATTCATGTGGCTTGCAGCAGCCACTCCCCAACCACAAGCAATTCCATGTCCCCTCATCCCCCTCCTTCACCCCATCATCCTCCAACCCCATTACATTTGCACAATCTACCACCGAAAGGGGGTGGTGGTGCTGTTGCTCCTCCTGGTGGGGGCTCCTCTAACATGCCATCCCCTTTGTATGTTGGTGGTGGGGACAAGGAATCACCCCATGCTCCTCCACCACATACACACAAGTACTCCTCCTACGGCCCTGCAGAACATAATCTTCCTTATCCATCTCCTCATCATCATCCACATATCAGAGCTCTGCCTCCGTCAGAGAGCTGTAATTTTTCTGGCATTATGGTGAGCACTAAAAGACAAAAAATCTGAAATAGCCGCTACTCAGTAAAAAGTAACAAATTTTGTTCGCTAAAAATAAAGATATTTTACAAATGGGGCTGTATTTAATCAATTTCATTACATTTAATTATATCTATAAATAGTATTTTTTACAAATATTTCTAAATTTCGTTACCGTATTTACATCTAGTTCAGTTTGAATTCTTTGTTAATTGTCAAATATATCAATATATAATATTCCCCATTGAAAAGGTGCATTTTATATAGCTGCTTATCAGCACAATGACCTTTACGTAAATTTCAAAGTTGTCCATTCGAATTGTATTTTAATTGTTCTGTTTAGCGTCTCTTGCAATTCTTTTTTTTACAAAAATGTCTTGCGTATGATTCATTTTTATGTCCTGTTCAAAGCATGTTAAATGAAAGTATTCCCAGAGGTCGGTATTTAGGTACGTATTTGTAAATGGAGTATCAGTAATATATAAATTTCTAGTCTTGTATTTTAATGCATGTGTATGTATTTCTGGAGCGACATGAACATGAGCATTCATCGTCGTTTAAACCTACATAATAATATTTTATCTGTTACTTTGCTACGTCGTCGCATGAGTGATGTGTTGATTGATATATATGAGTATTCTCATTTTTTTGGTACTTGCCTTTGTAGTAAGATTGCTAAGTTGTTACCTATGTCATGTCAGTTAACATACAAATCCAAACGACATTGGATCAAGCATGTTGATGAATAAGCATACTATGGGTAATTTCTTTCGGTAATTATTAGCGGCAGCAAAATTTTGTAGAGACCAAAAAGCCCAAAATGTGCTTTGTACAGAGTGACAACTGGTAAACCAGGAATTGCTTGAAGGCTTTCAATTTTAGTGTGCTCATGATCATTTATTATCATTTATTTATGATCATTCGTATTTTATTGGGAATGTTAGATCTAGTCTATAAAATTGGTTGGATAAGGCTTTATAAAGGAAGTAGTTACGTTGTTTATTTGGGTGCATTTATGATTATCTAAAATATGCTGCTAAATTCTTTAATATAAAATGGTTTATAAAAAGAGCTGGGTTGTCTTGTTTTCACACGAAACTTTATTTTAATCTTGTCTGAAATTTTTTAATGTTTAACTTATAGGATCCGGAAAAACTTGGCAGTGGTGCGTCAAAGAGTTCCCGAAATGTTGAGACGCAAGAGGAAAGGCAGTGGAAACAAATGCAGGCGTTGCGGCAGCAGCAGCAACAGCAGCAACAGGGCGTACTACCTGGAAGTAGTGACCAGCATTTAAAAGATGGTGTTGTTACTTCGGTTCCAATGGGAATGGCGGGTACCCCATCGGGTATTCCATTTTCGCCATCCTCAGGCGCACCGCTTGGAGGGGGAGGTCAGAGAATGATGCCACCAGGTAGCCCGGGTGTTGCTCCGGGTGGAATAGAAGGTGTTAGACAACCGCTTCAGGTACGTAATTTGATGACAAAAATGTCATTTTCATTCCCATTACATTGTAATTTGCCAGTAGGGTTGTAACAAGGAAGGATTTTCTTGTATTCACAGAGTCCTTTATCGCCATCTCCTATGGGAAGACCACCTTTCCCTGGAAACTTGCAAATGGGACGTCCAAGACCTCCAAACATGACAGTTGCTATGCCACCTCCATCGCCTTCTAGTGTGTACCAGCCAAGACCTGAGGGTGTTACGGGTCAAAATGCTCAGAACATCAGAGGACCTCTGTACGCTAGACTTCCATTTCAACACCAGCAGCCCCGGCAAGCAATGTCGTCCATGCAAAATGACGTGTACGGAACTCCTCCACAAACTCCACAACCGGTTGATGTTATACCCCAATCTCCTGGGGGTCCGTCTGTACTACAAGATCAATATAGCCACAATAGCCCTCTTCCACAACAACAGGGAGATGGTTCAGACGGGCTAGGAGCCTCACCTCGACCTAGTGCTTCTCCTCAAACTCCAGAAGCAAAACAACATCTTCGTGGCTTGCTACAACGACAGCAAATCAAACCAGACCAAGTGCCAGGACCGAATGACGTGCCTTCACAGAACCGTCCTCCCGCATCATGGGCGCATCCTATAGATGATACCACAAAACTTCAAACTGTGGTTACTGCTGATGGTCAGCAGATTGTACAGAGGTTGGGTGCCCCTAATAAAGGTGTTCCTGGTGAGTTCCGCCAGCCTTTATTGCCCTCTCATGTTAGAGTACCTGCCAACGTGGCACAGCTCTCCCCTGGACATCCTGTACAGGGTGGACAACGACAGCCACCACCAAACATGGCAGAGTTCCGATTGGGTTCGCCCGGAATGGACCCTAGAGCAAGAATCCTTCTTCAGCATCAACAAAGAAGCATTATTATACAATCACAGCAAGGAATTTCTCAGCAAAGACCTGCTGGATTTAACCAGTTTCCTCCTGGAAATGTTCCACCTTCTCCAACATCTCAAATACGAAACTCATTGGATCCTTATGATCATTTAGTCGTTCAACAGCAGCAACAGAGAGTACCAGTCGGAGTGTCAGTGTCCACCTCTCCAATGCTTGCTCAACAGTTGGGTCGTCCTCTCAATGCGGGTGTATCTGTAAGCTCTCCTCAACTGTCAGCTCATCACACCATGCATTCAGCTGCTGCGGCAATGGCTGTCGTTGCACAAGCTCATCATCAGCAACAGCCATCTCCTGTTGTCTCTGGTGCTCCTTCTGACACCATGCAAACATCAGTGTCTCCGGCCGTTGCAGCTGCCGCAATGGCCGACCATCAAGAACTACCTGATAGTGTTACCGAGGAACTGGAAAAGTTGGAACAAGAGCATAACAACGACCACGGTGTGGAAGGTGAGCCTTCTGAACTAGCTGATCTCGATATGGATGACGACGAGTTACTGGGTATGGGTGACGATTTCAACATTTTGGAGTACGCTGACTCCGAGCTGGATGATGTGGTCGGAGGAGAGAAGACAAACATTTTAGATAACCTGGATTTAGAAGAGGATGAAAAAGAAGAGGGTAGGAAAGATGAGAGTGATATTAAAGATGAGGGTAAAAAGGAGCCGAGCATTACTACCGCGGACTTTGCTAGTCTTACCTCAAAGTCAAGCTCAGCACTGACAAAAGTCACAGATGCGCTCGGTAGCCAACCGAACGTCTCCCATATTCTCTCTCCAACAAATCCAAATTTTATGCACGGTGCACCACCTGGCGCCCCTCAATCTACACTTCCATCTCATGGAGAACAATTACTGCGACCTAATCAGCACCAACAACCTCCTCCTCCACCATATCCGGTTCCACCACCACCTTATCCCGGCCGGCCACAGGTAAGAAAAATATTTAAACTTTGTCTACCAAGTTGTGTACAGAAAATGTTAATCGTACATTCAGTACTTTGTTCAAGCTATTTTTTCTTTGTATTTTTCTGCTCGTTAAACTTTCTCTATTTCTCATTGTCAATATTTTTTATTAATCGCTTGTAACGTTATTGACTCATTTTGTAACATTGCTGCTGCTGTTGGGAATGACTATACTACTACTACTACTTCTGCTACATACATAGATGGTTGGGATTAGAAATGGTGGTGGTGTTGGTGGTGTGATTTCCAACACTATTCCATCAGCCTTGACGGGACTGAGGAGTCCTTTAGCAGGTCTGGGTGGGGTGGTTGTTGGTGGCGGTGCTCCCATTCGCCCTCCTTCACTTGCTTCTCCCTCTAACGCTAATACCCACTTACATTTGACTCCGCCTCAACGTAGAACTCTTCTTCTGCAGGTAAAACACTAATTCTTGACGATGATGATACACAGCTTGAAATATGTTTCTAGTAGACTTTCTGCAAACTGTAGTAAAAAATCATATTTCTAGAAGAGTTTCAATGTTCAAAATTTCTTATTGCTTTCTGTTGAGTAGCATATACAAAAATGATCTCAAGACTGCTTTTTGGCTTGTACTATACGAACTTGTATAATGCTGTAGTTTGTTGTAAATAGGATAAGAAATTTTTGTCACTTTATATATATTATTGCAGTAATTAACAGCGCTTTATTTTATTCACGATTTTCTTGACACAGGAACAGCCGCTATTATTGGAGGATTTATTGGAGCAAGAAAAGAGGGAACAGCAAAAGCAGCTTCCACCCCATGCTCCTAGTCTAATGGGAGCTGCGTCTGAGGAACCATTGCTTAGCGATTTTGATTTCGAACGATTGAAGGCAGATGTGTTATCTTCGTCTAATCTTCCAGTGAGCTTGTCTCCACCGAATATGGTTGGCAACACCATTCCAACTCAACAATCTGGGGTTTTTATTCGAACTACTACTGGACAATTGGCTCAAGTTCAAGGAGGAGCCCCTCCACAACATTGGCAAATGGACAGTGGTCCAAATAATCAACAAATGGTTAGCCAACAGCCACATCAACCACCACCTCCACCGCAGCAACCAGCACCACAAAAGTCTGGTGGTATGGACGTGCCTCATGGGGGATTGGCTGGAGCACCACAAGGTCCGCAAGGGAATCAGACAAGAATGCACCCAACACCCCTGCCTCCTCCACCAAATCCTCCAGAACATCCAACAACAGAGCAAGAGAGACAGCAACAGGTTCAATATGAGCAATGGTTATACCACCAGCAGAATGTTTTAACCATGCAACTTAAAGGTGTAGAGACTGAAGTGACAAAGTTGAGAAAACAAAAGAAGACAATTAACTGTAAAGTTCGACAACTGAAAAAGACAAATTCACAATTGAGTGAGCCGGATAATTTAGAACTGGACAGGATTACCAGGGAGTTAGGGGGACTGCAAAAGCAGTTGGATCAACTTAGAAAGCAAAATCGTCAACACAGTCTGTTGGTACAGGAATACCGAAATAAGCAACAGAAAAAACAACAGCAACAACAACAACAGCAGCAAATGATGGGAAATAATCCTCAGAGCAATTTGGGTGCACAAATGTCACCTTTAGGTCCGTCTTCTGCCAACTCACCATTGCAGCATTCTACACCACAGAGTCCTATGCATATGAGTTCTTCTCCAGGAATGCAAGGTGGTCCCTCACCGAGTCCACTAATGCAACACAGTCCGATGGCCAGTCCACTAACACCCAGCCCAGGACCACATTCCACAGCGCTAAGTCAGACGTCACCTCGAGTAGTCGTCAATCCTGGGCAACATGGTGGATCCTTGGATGACATGCCGTTCAGTCCATCGAACGATAATAGCATGAGACCAATGATGACTGGCCAGATCCCGCAGAATATAAGGCTGCCTGTTGGCGGACAAGTACAAATGAGAATGACATCTCCAAACGTGGGCTCGCCTGGGGGTCACCAACAAATTATTGTGCAACAGCAACCTGGTGGACCAAATCAACTAGGAAATCAGGCAGGAATTATGATTGTTCGTGGAATAAATCCAAATTTGATCCCTATGCAGCATCAACAACAAATGGGTAGAATGAGAGTAATGGGACCTGGCCAAACTGATCAAATGAAGCTGATAAGTCAAATGTCGTCACCACAGCGATTTCAAAGAGTTGGGATAAGTCAAGAGGTATTGGCACGAGTAAAGGGGCCTCAACAGTTTCCAAGCTCCATGTCTGGAATGCCAATGTCTCCAGCTGGACCACCTCAGCAGCACTACGTTACAGGTACGAGGGTCCCGTTCCCAACTCAAAGTCCGAATGCCGCCACAAATATTAACATGAACATGAGAAGCCCATCGCCAATGACACCGGTGGGTGGATTGGGAAGTCCTCCTGGTGCAAACCAAGCTACTGTGATGCAAATGGTTCAAAACAGAGTATCCCCAGCATCGTCACCAATGCGAAGGCCTTCTGGAAGCAGCAGTATTGGAGCACCCAGTCCGATGACAGCAGATAGACCGCAAAGTGTCGAGAACCCAATGACACCACGAAGTACAGCTGGGGGTAGTAGACCTCACACCCCAATCGGTAGTAACGTAGTAATGCAACAACAGCAGCAACAGCACGGCCACATGGATGGAATGAATGTAGTGCCCACTTCCCACGCTCCACCAACAAGTATGGACAACACAGGTCAGTTTAATATGGATGTATATTCCAACTGTGCTCCTCCTCCTACACCGCTTCCCAGCGAATATGTTGCCACTTCTACAGCAAGTGGTGGTGGCGGAGGACAGAATCATCAAATTCTTCCGTTTCCAACGTTTTCCTGGTCGGATGGAGTAGGTAGAATGGGACTTAAAGGTGGCAGTCCATTTTCTGTTATAAACGAAAGTGTACAAGCTAATAACAACAATAATAATGCCACAACAAGCAACTCTGTTGCAGACTCTGAAGTAGCCACTCAAGCTACAACGATAACTGTTAGCACCACCAGTACAGAGTTGAATAATGAGTCCCATCTTCATAATGTGATTGACGGGGAAAGTTCTTCAAACACTGTAAGCCTTCCATCATCAATCACATCTGCAGCAGGACCAACATCATTACCGACGACAGTTTCCGGTGCTTCAGCGAATTCAATCGATCATGGAAGTGTATCGTCTGCTACGACCAAGGTGAGTGAAACAGTGCCTGTGAAAAGTGTTCTGGTGGCGACTAGTGTGCCAAGTGCTTCTGTTTCTCTTAACCATCCGTCAGTGAAAGCTAATCTTAATGCTTCGACGACCGTATCAGTTCCTCCACCAACGGTCACCGCTGGGGCGACCACAGGTTCTAACAAGATTGATGGAGTGCCAGTCACTACTTCAGCTACCACTTCAATTTCTCCATCTTCCCAAATAGTTTCAACAGCGGCTCCTCCAAGTGTTGTAGTGGTTGCATCAACAGCGCCTACTCAAGTGGCACCACCGCCAATTATCACTTCTCAAGATTCCGTGCTCACCAAAAATTCCGTACATGCCGCAGTTGCAGCAGTTGTCTCTTCACCGACGATTCTTCTAAACTCGGTAAAAGAATCTCTTCAGGCTTCTCCATTGCCACCTCCTCCACCACCAGTTGTTGTGGTGTCATCGGTGCAAGCAATGGTAAACTCAATAGCAAAAGTTGTAAATGCAGTGGCAGCAACATCAGCCCTAGCGTCGGCGACGTCCTCCTCAGCAGCGCCAACTCCAATTGTTACCGCTTCCGCAACAAATAGTCATTCAGGGGGTACAATTGCAACAATGAAAACAAATCCGGTGTCAACTTCTAGTGCATTTGTAGTGGCCACAACGGCACACTTGGTTTCATCGTCTTCTTCAGGGATTTCTAACGTTCCACCGCATCCTCTTTCTAACCCACAACATATACTGAGACCTAATGTGACCTCTGTTAGTCTGAGACCGCCCTTGGCTACTCTTACTTTATCATCCGTAATGTCACCAGGTACAAGTGGACCTGTGACTGCTGTCAAGTCTTTTCCAATTCCAATATCTTTATCAAATCAAAAGGTGCCTGTTTCAGTACATCCTCCTCCACCAGTACACATTTCTTTAGGACAGGGATCGCTTCCACCACCGCCGCCAATAGTGCAGCAAGTATCTTTAGGTCAACCTCCTCCAACTCAACAACCAAATCCACCCCTAGCTTCAGTTATTTCATCTGTCGCAGCATTAAACTCAACGGGAGTTCCGACACCACTCACCGGCATTACTTCAGTTGTGCGACAACCGTTGATGGGCACGTCTTCGTCCTCATCAACAGTTGCTTCTGCAGTCACGTTTGTACCTCCAACTGTAACTGTTCCACCATCTGGAACCGCAGTTGGTCTCATTCAACCTACTTCAATGCCTCCAGCGTCTTACACGTCAGTCGTGCAACCGACATCTGTAACCGTTGTTCCATCCTCTGTGAAACCTCAACCCACTCCAGTTGCAGTCGGCTTCACCTCTGTACCATTTCCAAACTTTACGGGTGCACAGCAGGTTCACATATCTAGCAGTGCGCATGGGCAACCACCCTCCTCCACTACAGTTATCTATACCACGCATCCTGTAAATGCTCCAGGTGGAATGCGAGTAGCTGCACCTGGTAATCATCCTTCCCTTCAAATTCCACACCAGATACCTGTACAAATTCATCAACAACAACAAGGCGGAACTATTGTCCATCATACGGTTCCCATGGTTACTGCCTCGCATGCGGGTGGTGGTGGGGCAGTGCTTATTAATGACACTGGAGGAACTATCAATGCCATGGCAAACATTGGTAATCCCACGGCAATTTCCATTCCGTCTTCTAACATGGCGGCTAATATTCAAGCTCATGCGTTGACACAACAGCAGCAACAGGCACAAGGAGAATCGCAATCACAAAACGCTCTACTCAAGCAGCTGCTCCAAAATACAGGATGTGCGAGTATGACACAAACATCGGAAAATGTTGGATTTTCTCTAACGTCTTGTCTCCAAAGTCGACCTGTGACAACTGGAGTATCCACTTCCCATTTGTCAGAAGCGGCCACTAGAATTCCTCATCCAAATCCAGTTTTGAGACCAACTACGCCAACCACTCCAGTACAAGCAGTTCCTGCACAGATTCCACTCACTAGGCCGCCGACAATCAAAGCAGAGCCAATGTTAATCGATGGTAAGATCCGTTAATGTAAAATCAAATACCTTATAATAATTATGATGCGTATTTTTGAATATTTTATTGTTGTCCTTTTTATTTAGAATGTTCACAATCGTCAAATACATCCATAGGTGCTACTCCACCAATAATTGAGACGATTACGGATATCAAACCTATTATCCCAGAACCCGTTATTACAACCACTGCTCCTGCTCCAACCGTTACTTCTACTCCAACTCCAACTCCTACTCCTACTTTAGATGCTACCAAAGAGGCGATCATTGCTGTGGTTCAGGAAGCAACACAGAACATGCTTCAAAATCATGAGCAGAACAAAATCAGTGAATTGATATCTGGAGTTAGCGAAGTTGTCACACCAAATAGCAGTAGTAGTAGTGGAACGCCTGTAACAAGTACTTCTACTACGACTACAACTACAGCCAGCACAAAGAAAACTAGTGATGAAGACGCAAAAAAGTTAAAACGTCGTCAGTATCAAGCAAAACGGAAGCAAAGTATGACCAATAACAAGGAGAGCCCTGTGTCGAAAAAGCGGCCGCGAAAATTAGGCAGACCTGAGGATGACTTTGACGGTTTCCTGGAATCGTTTATGACCCAACTTCGTCAACTTTCCCCAATCGGGATTGTAGAGCCTGAACTGAGTTACAACTTCAATGTATGCCAACTTGCCGGCGTCGGTGATGTATCCAAGTTGACTCAGAAAAATTACAGTACATTCCTTGGAGACTTGACTGGGCAATTTGGGAAAGGGCAACTGCAAAGCAAGACAGATTTTTACAATACTCGTCCGTTCGGACCTGACCCACAAAGACCACAACCAAAGCCTCAACCTACGCATAGGGGCTTCTACTTTCAAGAATTTGCAACGCCCAAAATGGGAACGTTTGAAGAGAGAACAAGACCCGACAATCGAACTCCGTCTCCTGTCCGTGAAACAAACACTCCTGATACCATCGTAAGCGCTTCATCCCCAGAATGCACTGCATGGGAAAACATGACCATGTACCCGGGCCTCAAGTACATTGATGAAGACATTGACAAGGACCTGGAGCGTTGTATTTCTCCAGAAATTCCTCTATTTGTTCCCATACCAATTCGTCCAGTACCTATTGATCCAAAGTCTAAACAAGAACTACTTCTCGCCAAAGAAACCAACATCAGGGACATGAACAAAGAAAATAAAAATGGGTTAATGAAGGACGTGAATGGAACAAAACTTCGATCCATCACTCCACTAAAAGACGCTGGAAATATTACTGTTACTCTTACGCTGTCGTCGGCGGCAGCAGAGGACATTAGAGGCCTACTGAGGAATTTGGCTAATGTATTGTCCATTGCAGCACCAACATACCAAGTAATCGACAAAGGGGGTAGCGAAGGAAGCAGTACCTCTTCCATCACGTCCGAACAAAAATCACATCTGTATACAATCAAGGGAAAGGATGGCAAGGAGAAGATTGACATTCAAAGTATTCTCAACGGTGCTGCCAAGTTTTGTCGACATTGTGATGTAGTGGTACTGAACAATGTAATTAGGAAGAAAGTGTCAGATTTTCCTGGGATACCACCTGCCCAGTTGAATGGTGGTGATAGGACGATGGCGGCAGTAGACACGGACTTTTACTTTTGCAGTACAACTTGTTTTATGCAGTTTTCCATTACTCATGGTGTTACCATCTCACACGAGGAAAAAGCTGCTGCTATTGTTAGTCATCCCGGAGGTGATCAATTGAAGACTGTTAAGACAGAAAAGGACGGAAGGTTGAAAATTAAGAATAAAATATCAACACATGAAAAAGAGATTAAGGGCGTAAAGGTGAAAGTAAAGGAGGAAGTGTCAGGAAACAAAGATAGTCAACTGAAGCCAGATAAGAAATGGAAGGGCACACGGTATAGAACTTGGGGTAGTACATTTTTACCCCCTACGCGGTTTAAAAAGCAGACCGATAAGGAAGTTACCGAAATGCTATTTAAAATGGGAATTACAGCAATGCCGACAAAGGTTCCCTTGGATACAAGAGAATGTATATTTTGTCATCTACAAGGGGATTGTGCTTCGGATGGACCAGGAAGGTAAGAAAATGACCAACTCTTTTTAAATGGTCAACAAATTGTGTATATCAGCAATAAACTAAGTATCACTGATTTGCATTTGTAGGTTATTCCTGTTCTTTTTTACCCAGTAGATTTTACTTGAAGTTGAAATTTTATTTCGGTAAGTTATAAATTATGGGTTTTATTGAACTGCCAGGCTCGTTTTTACTGGAGCATGCGAAAAGTAAACAAGCGATGCCAGTATATTTGTTCCATACATGATGTGGACGGAAGACCAGAATTTAGAATCGCAGCCCAGGAGGACGGTTACAAAGAGCATGTGGTCAAAGCTGCTTCCGCGCAGGCAGCTTGGTTTCAAATTCTGGAGACGATTTCGAGATTACGAAACTGTGCTGAAATTATCAGAGTTTTCCCAAAGTACATTACCGGAGAAGATTTGTTTGGACTAACTGAACCATCCATTGTCAAGGTTAGTTTGTCTTTTTCGCTTGTGTATGGCAAAAAATAAGCCGTCATGTTGTAAATAATATGGCTTTCCATGATTTTAACAGGTGTTGGAATCCCTTCCTGGCATTGAGACGCTGACAGACTATCACTTTAAATATGGAAGGAATCCGTTATTGGAGCTGCCCTTAGCTATTAATCCAACTGGTTGTGCAAGATCCGAACCAAAACTACGAACTCATTTCAAAAGACCACAAACGCAAAGAACACGACCATCGCGTTCAACGTTAAGTACATCCACAGTGATTTCCAGTGAGGCTGCATGCCCCTACTCTAAGCAGTTTGTACATTCCAAGTCGTCGCAGTATAAAAAGATGAAACAGGAATGGAGGAACAACGTTTACTTGGCAAGGTACAATTTGTTGATTGGAAATGATTGGATGACTTTTTAAGGAATAAGGAACATTGGAATTATTGAGGAATCTATAAAAACTTAATTTTGAACAATTCAGATCGAAAATTCAAGGACTTGGACTATACGCTGCCAGAGATATAGAGAAACATACCATGGTTATTGAGTACATTGGAGAAATTATTCGACCTGAATTAGCAGAACTGAGAGAGAAAAAATATGAAGCACAAGTAAGCCTCTACACTTCTCTTTTCAAGGAAGAAAATATCTTTTGATGACGGATTTTATTAAAAAATTTTATATAAAAAATAAATTTTTAGAATCGAGGAATTTACATGTTTCGATTGGATGAAAACCGTGTGATTGATGCGACCTTGTGTGGCGGGCTTGCTCGCTACATAAATCATTCTTGTAATCCAAATTGTGTCGCCGAAACGGTGGAGGTGGACCGTGATCTCAGAATAATAATATTCGCCAACAGACGAATCTCTCGAGGAGAGGAGCTCTCATACGACTACAAATTCGAGGTGGAGGACGACCAACACAAAATCCCTTGCTTGTGTGGTGCACCCAACTGTCAGCAATGGATGAACTGAGAAATTACTACTACTGTTATTATTATTATTATTAATTATTATTATTGTTATTACTATCAATAGAATTATTATTAATTACTTTTTACTACATAAAAATCTTATACTAAAACACTACTACGGCGCAAACAGTGGACACGATCATGCATCATGACTACTAAAAATCGAAACAAGACACAAACACTTAATCATTTTTGGTTAGATTCTTTTTTGATATAAAATGGGACTGGTATGGTGTTATCAGAAAAAAAGCAGTGATTGCATTAAATGTATTTACGGCTAGGAATAGTACATCTACCTCGTTATGGTTATCAAAATCATAATAATTACTGTTATTATTGTTATCATTATTAATTATCATATGTGTTAATATTATCCTTGTAATAATCATTACTGCTAATACCGTTACTGATATAAACAAGCGACTTGTCAATTACCCTTTGTCTACTATCTTCTTTTCTTGTTGCACACCCAACGCTTCACACAAGTAGAAAAGGCATAATAATATGTTAATATCCCGTTTTTTAGGTTGATCTCCCGTTCTGGGTTTGATTTCTAGTCGGAAAGTAATAATAATAATTTAAAACATTTTACTACTACTACAACTACTACTTTTGAAAAAAAAATATGTGTGTCAATGAAGCATTTCAATCATGTTGTTATTTTTATTACTATTGTTATTATTATTATTATTGCTGATAAAAATACAATACCAGTAACAAAAATAAACGGAATATTACATTTAAGTTAGACTTTGCCTTTTCTCCTCTCTCTTTTATTATTAAGTTACATTTAAACTATTTTCTTCTTCGTATTGTTACATCTCTGTAGCTTGTAATGATAGAACGTTTCCGTAGCAAAATCTCTTTCTTTCCTCAATATTGACAAAGAAATACATTTATATCGCTCATTATAGCAACATATTCTTTTATGTTGTTTCCTCTGGACTTGGACGAATGAAACTATACCTCTACTCAAATGACTTGATAGTTTGTATGATTCGTAAAACGGACGTGTCACTCATTTTTATGTACAGAAAATTTAGCAGCAAGATGTCTTTTGTATTTTACCTGTTATCATTTATCAACTTATTATTTACCATTATTTATAGCTTCCACGTAGAGATAAAAAGTAAATTAGGTGATGATGGGTGCTTGTGCCATGGACCAGTGGTAGTAGAAATCATACGGTTTAAAAACATATTATGCTACAAGGTAAATCAATGTTACTTTACACGCAACTACATTTAAATCTTTACTTTACATAAATAATCTTTGTTGACGATGTTAACTTTTTGTTGTTGTTATTATTATTATACTAATTATAATTTATATTATTATAAAGTACATCAAGGTTTAATGGAAAAGAAGGAAGTAAAAAGTGTACATATGAATCCTATTAGTCTTATTCAAACTTTATTATAAAAAATAATTATTGTTTATAAAATATATTGATGATGAAGAACGTGCATAATTATTATTATTGTTACAATATTATCCCGTTCTTATTTGGAAAGTTAAAATATTGCAGGATAGGGAGTACCACGAGGAGTATGAATGAATGAATGCATTTGCTATTGTTGAATATCTTGTCGGCATAGCTTAAAAAAGTAGATAATCAAACAGAAAATTAAATTATTTAAACATCATGCTTTTAAGTATCTTAAGTGACTTTAAGTCAAGCCATTTTAAGAAAATAATATGAAATCGGTATTTGCTGCGTGATGCCGAATTTGTGAATTTATACTCATCAAAACGCAAAGTATATCATCGATGCTACTGATATGGTAGAAGTAAACTTAATTGAATGCATTTAGTTTTGTGGGATTTTTTTGGTAGCGTGTCTTCTAATCTTGGAGAAATTTTTATGTCTATTATTTCTATTGTTGATGTTTTTGTTGTTTTTTGGGTGGTTTAGTTTAGTGGTCCTGTTAAAGATGTGAAGTCTTTAGAGATACATTTATATAGTAATATAGTATGACATATATTAATAATAATAAAAAAGTACATTATTATTATAATGATGACCGTGATATTTAAACCCGTTTTTGCTAAAATAAAAACAAAAAAATAGTAAATGAATAGGTGTAAAGTAATAATATGTTAACTATTATTATTGTTCATAAATAGTTAATGATAATAACGACGATGATAATATATTTATACTATTTATTATATAATAATATTTGCAACATGTAAAATTGTATGATGAAAACTGTTGTACGGAGTAAAAAAATAAAAGAATGGGGACAGTAAAGTATACACATGCATATGATAGAAAATATATATATTATATAATAGTATATACAATAAAATAGCATAATGTACTATTCCTAAATGCATTTTTTTAAAATAAAAGGAAAATCACCACTATATTACATGAACATAGTTATATTCTAACTACATACTACGTACTACTATTGTCGTTTTAATATGGCGTGTGGCTTTAATAAATGATTTCGTTTCATTTGCATTTTGTGGTCACCGTGATGCGGGATTTATTTAGTGGATTCCAGTCCACTGAATAAACGTTCTGTCAAATTTATTTTTTGACAATGATTGTGAGAAACATGGTTAATAGTATCGTATGGTACACAATTAAAATGTCCATTTTCTCGTTTTTAACTGCAATTGTTTAAAGCAAATTACGACGTTGGTGTTGGTGGTAGATCTTTTAAATGAAACCATAAAATTTCTATCACATTGATTCTTTTTGAATTTCATTCGTAGAAACTGCTAACCTGACGAATCCCGTGTCAAAAACGATCCAATATGACAAATGTTGGTAGAAACCAAAATAACCAAAATAAATTTTCACTGCAAATGTGGATTTATTTCCTCTTCGTTTCTCATACACAGTACTAAATACATAGTAGAGTGTAGACTTGATTTATTTTACCTAATGAAATTTTTTTGTCATTTGGTCCAATAGTCTCGTAAATAGGAATGCCGTATATTGTTTTTGTTTAGAGACTGATAGATAATAGCTAATACTGTGAAGTATTTTACTTGACAAGTGTACATAAATGAAATGTTCTGAAATGAATAAGAATTTAAGTAAAAAGCATGCCTACTTTATAAATTTAATTGCAAACAAAATATTGTCAATATATGATACCTTGTATATTTACATATATTCCAATGTCATGATTCATAAATATTCTGATGCTATTTTACTTTTTTACATGTCGCTCAGAGCTTCTGTACAAAAAACAAAATGAATTCAAAAAGTTAAAATTTGAGTACTACCAAAATCAATATACACTAGTAGGTAAAATTTGGTCACAGATTATATTGAATGATCAAAGTCTGGAAAGTAAATTTTTGTGGTTTTACAAAATTCCACGAATATTAGCTGCATTCTTGTATCAGAAATGCAGAAAATTCTGTTCACAGTACTAATTATACTCTGCAAAATAACATTGTCTGATACTTTAAAGGTATGTGGTTTTTTAAACGTAAATGGAACAACAAATGCACAAAGAAGATTCCTGTAGCGAAGATGCACGTTGCAAGTTGCAACTGCAAACGACTGCCAAAGTATTGTAGCATGAACAAAGCTGCTTCATTGATGCTTGTACATACCTAATACCTAATATACATAAGATGTACTTATATGTGTAGGTATGTATTTATGTTATCAATATTAGTCACCATTTATTCGTGAATTTTAAGATTTCATTTTTTTGACTGTCACTGCTTTCAGACAATCCTAAATGATAATAAAATTATGGTAGTTAGTAGTTATAGCATTAGCTTTGAAAATAACTTTGAGCTTTTTCAATGCTACTTTAAATGCATTTTTACGAGAGAATGGAGCAAATTGAGATAGAATTGTTATGATTGTGTTGTAATTTGGGATTACAGCGGAAATGACGCATGCATTTAGTATAAAATACTTTGACTGATTGATTAACATTTTCACGTGCTGAAAACTGTCAACATAAACATTTTCATTTGTTAAAACCATGTATACGTATGTAGCTGTCATTATACCTACATGCCATTTGAAACATTTGCGTTAGCAAACGCTTATTATCTAAACTGCTCGACTTTGAGCAAATGATATGCTTAAAAGGTTGTTGCTACTATAATTGGCGTTTTTTTGCATCAGTAAGTTAAAATATTTTATTTTGTATCTACCTACGAGGCAGTAGAGTACAACACAACAATAGATTGGATAAGTAAAACAAACACAAAATCTTGTTGATCTGGTTTATAATCTCCCTGTCTTTCTCTCTTACCAACAAACTTTGTTCTTCTTTAATTTTTTTGCTTCGTCATCAAATATCGAAACCCATTGCATGGCACATCACAATTTGGTAGTATGATATTTACTTGGTTATATTTTTCAATTTTAAAGCTAGTAGCCAGAATTGCTTCATTGTATTTATGCGTACCAAAGTTTGTTTGAGTAGAATAGGTATAGACAGTCCCACCCAACGTCAAGAAAAAGTAAATGACACATGATGATAATTATTACTGTTATTATTTTTATGATAGTTACTACATACATTGATTTCAAACTGCCGATCAACAACAGTGAGTACACTGTCCATACCGCAGTGCAAGAATAACAATGTATTTCATCGTTTGTCACCACAAGCTTTTGTTAACCATTTCATGACTGAATATTAATCTGACTTTTTTTCTTCTTTGATATCATTCAATGTTCATGGTCTCATCATCATCATCATCAACAACAACAACATTTCGATCATCTAGTCTGGTTTGTTTGCTTGATAATATGTTTATGATAAGCTGACCAAGAACAAGAAAAGTAGTTTGCCAAGTTGAACAGTGAGCACCAAGCTTTGTTACTGCCTATTTTGCTGTTTGTTAGTGAGTGGAGGTGGAGGCAGCATATAGCAGCAACAGTAACACTACGAGAACCTTTTACTGTTCAATCATCAAAGTTTAAGAAAACAAGAATGAAGCATTTAACAACAGTATGCATCTTACAATAATAAATACATAAAAAGAAGCCTGTGTGAACCTATGAAATTACGCTTGACAATGATGGTAAATAATATATGTACGCTAATCCTTGTGAAACCACGCATGTTTTGTGAATAAAAGATTTCTTAAGTCAACGTTGTAGAATGTAGTGATGCAGTGTGTGACCATCATGCCAATGGTTATCCATCGTGAGGCAGCTCTCTTTTCTCTTTATTTGCTTACATTCACTTTGCACCTTTAACGTACCAGAATTTTAACGCAGACTTGTATGAATAGATGAGTAAACATAGCATTGACGTGTAAAAGTAATAATCCAAAGGAAAATCAATAATATATCCATGTATGTAAGTACTTTATTTCTTGGTTTGTACCATGGCGTGAAACATCTCTTTATATGCTGATGATAAGTAACTACAATTATTATTAAATACAACCACTTATCCAATATACCTTATCAGTTACCATACCAGTTGTAGTAAATGTGTATAGCACTTTTGAGAAATAAAAATATGTATGATGCCTACATATTAGTATGTCTCCCTTGCTAAGAGGGTGCCATGCTGCAAAATAACTATAAAATAACGTCCTCGTTCCAAAGCACACTGAGAAAAAGTTGTTTCTGTGCTGGGTACGTACTTGTGGTAGCAGCAACAGAGGAAGGCTATAAAAGTGGGGTCGATCGATATAATAATAACTAACTATAAAGTATAATACTCATGTATGTACATGCTCTGATCTCTCGAACTACACATATTTTCAGAAGATATATACTTATGTATCTCTGTGCACGACGACTAGCGATCAATTTATTACGCCATTCATTTCAGTCTTGTTCTCTGCAACACACACACACAAACGTATATCCTAATACTCAATCGCAGTCCACCCACGGATCTTTTTTGCTAGTTTTCGGATCGTCGACGTCAGTCCACCAAAAGTATCAAGAGTTAACACTAAACTTTCTCAGTTTCACTCAAGTTATTTTGTAAACGGAAGGAAATCTTTTAACAGGTAAGCTAAACTGTTTTTAAATATCATTATTTTGTCTCTATTCTTTGTTTGCCAACAATTTTGTGTAAGCCAATTGAAATTTGGGTACAAGTTAGCAGGGTGAAATTTAGGGATTCACTTTCTCCGACTGAAAAAATGGCAGTATATAGGTACCATAGATTTCAACCAATGCAAGATGTGGTAAAAGCATTCTGTTTATTTTGTGTTGTACGTACTATATAAAGCAGCACAGTGAAAATATTATTAAGAGAAATCGTTAATGCCCAAGTTGAAAATGCAGACAAATAAGCTAATTTTGATCATCCTTCAAACTGTACAAATCAAGAATAAACCTCGTTACGTACCATAAATCATTTTTTCCTGTAAGAATATTTTTGTTGAAAACTATGGAAATTTATCGGTTCAAATAGTATCATTGTACTCTTTGAAAAAGCCACGCTAAAAATGACAAATAATGTTTTTGAAAAGCAGTTCAAAAGACACATTATTTATGCAGGCATATTATACATATATCATATTTGAACAATCTCAATTGAATTTAGTGTCAACCATTTTAGTGCGACACTTATACTGTAATTACAGTAGTAGATTGACGCCATTTTATAATAATGTTTAAGGTACTTTATCAATGAGTTCAGCTCAATGCAGTGATAGTGATACTGTTCTTTGATCGAAATAATTCTTGCCTTGGTCATCCTCAACCCAAAGACAAGTTTCTTACCCATGCATAATAATATTGTCGCTGCTCTGTTCTATGCACCTATATTTTTGATATGGATCTGTAATCTGTGCTGCATCTGCATAGTCTATTTTTAATTTTCCTTCGACATGATGAACTATGAACAAAAAATTTAACAAAAGTTGTGTTGTTGTGGTGGCATGTGGCCAATAGAAACAAAATTTTCTACGCACTTGGCCAAGATATAAACATGGTAGTAGTCATTTTTTGCATTAATGTAGTCTCCGTCGTATCTTCGTCATTATTATCACGTGTATCCTTGCTCTTGTACTTTTAGAACTGAAAGCATTGAAAGAAGCTGGAGTAATATGCATGTTGTGGTAGGTAGACAAGTCAAACCAGGAATAATTACACATTATGTACATTCCATGGATGCAGTTTTCCACACGAACAAAAATAAATACTTGAGCGTCTTATCAATCTACTTGATCTGTTTTACATTTTTTAACATTTAGAAGTCAACCAATTTCATTCCAACTTGTGATAAAAACAAGTTGCATTGTAAACATTCGACATTTTTAGTAAGCTTACTACAATTCGGACAGATTTTGTGCAGCAGAAATAAATTGGAATATAATATTGAGATGAAGTAGTTAGTAGTAGTTAATATAATATTGCACAACTACTCAATTACATCCGTTCACAAGTAACAAGTTATGAGATTGGTTAATTATATATTACGTCGTAGCCATAAATCCACGGGTATCAATAATATTATCCATTATCCCACCAGCACCGAAAATGAATGCAGATGCTTTTTTTAGGACACATTGTCCTTAATGCTGAATTTGCTACTGTCGTAATTACATATATTAAAAAACCAGTAATACGGTAGTATTGTGTGCCTATTTTCAACGGGCAAACACGATACAGCAAGTGACCGTAAGTGTAGCAATTAGGCAACCTGGTACTACTGCCTTTTGGTTATTTCTAGAATGTTTTACTTGACGTAGATAACACTTACTACTACTGCGCTAATGCAAATTATCTGGTAGCAGTGCAGCAATAGTTGATCAACTTTTAACAAAAGTGGTCCAAGTCAAATGGAAGATAGCAGTGTAGGAAATTGAAATGGAACTTTATCTATTCCTTCACCTCATTATTACTACTTGCTGTACATATACTATAGTCCTTTGAGCAAAGTTGATCTTTTATGCTAATGAATAGTAAGGTTAATGTAGGTAAGGATGCATATTTAGTAATACACACAAGTCAACTTTCAATAGAAAAAAAGTGAATGCTTTGTAACCATAAAAATGTAGTAAGGCAAACAGACAGAAAAAAATGCTGCTGACAAAGTTACTTTGCTCAATGTCTTGTACTGACTTGACTTGGTTTTTAAACTGGAAGCTCGCTCGATATTATGTATCTCCATAATATCCGCACAATTACACATGATATAAATAAGGTGGTTAGCAAATTATAATGATAACAATGTATGCGAATGTTGAACTTTTTAGTATGTATGGTTTATTTTATTGTTTCTTTTTACTGACTTTTTTTCTCGTCAGACTCAGCATCATTGTATACATATTTATCTATTATGAAGTTAAAAAAGCTTCAGTATGTCAACTGTACGTATGAGTTGGTTGTTATTACCAAAGTCCAATGCTACTTTTAAAAGCAAAATCTAAATCTGTGAATATGTATATTTATTTGTCCGTAGTATGCACAATAGTGTCAATAAATATGATACATCAGTACCACGGTATTTTTTAAGTAGGTACATATCTTCATTACTTTGAGAGTCAAGTGGTTCGTTTTAGTAATAATTAATTGGAAATGTATATATATAGGCTGTAAATATTCATTCACCATCATAATATTTTATTTACTGGTTACATACACAAGAAATCCCAAAGCATTAAAGGCGTGACCAACTAATGACACGGAGGACAGAGAGGACATACTTTTACACTTGGGTTTTTCTGAGCAAGATTATGGGGATAAGTAAGACTGATTAGGATACAGGAAAAAGCAAAGGATTTTTTGTAACTTTCCTGTAGTCTTTTTTTATTTTGACCTTAAGGTCGTGGCACATGGGTCATCTGCATAATTAAAAATGATGTAGATACAGGCAATCACTTGAATCAGATGAATTCATAGAATATTCTTTAAAGCATCCTAACTTTTACACAGTAGTAACTGATAAAATTAGTATTTTTGTCATTACTCATGCTAACGTTTAGTATTGAAGTAATGTAAATATGAACATTGAATAAAGTAATTATTTAGAGCATCGTATTCGTGTCATATATACGAGAAAAATCAGCCGTACAATTATGCATGGGTTGGCGTTTAAAAAAAAATATTTTTAGCTCAAAAGTAGAAGGAAACTAGGTACTCACATTACAATTTATAATGTACTGTATAAGTAGAGGCAACTCTTGAATAACGTTTCTTATATGATGGATTAAGTAGCAACATTGACACGTTTTGAATGACAAATTTCTCTCAATGTTTTAAATTGGTCGAGATGACGATATTGTTGACGTGTGATTCACAAATACAGATTTTTCTCGACTGTCGACTGGTTGACTTTTTAGTCTAATATTTTATTATGCTGTTCATTAGTAAGTCACGTTCATAATTCAGTATGAGCCGATGAGCCGCACTTATTTTTTCCAAATGTACAGAATATTTGCCATGAAGCTAAACAACAACATCAATTTATGATTACATTTTATAATATTTAAGTTTTAAAAAAATACTTGACACAAATCATTTAGTTCGTAAATCGTAATTTGTCTAAAGCGAGAAAGTAATCAAGTTTACATCTGTTACTGAGACGAACGTATTAGTATTTCTAAAAAAATTTAATAAGCACCTAATAGTTACTTGAGTCAAGTAACTTAAGAATATGATAACAAATTTACTTTATCTGTAGGTTTAATCGCTTATTTTACCAATTTAACCGCATAAATTAATTGCATCGTCAGACAAAGATATTCAAGTCGGCAATAAATTGCTCTACAGAGCAATAATAATTATACAGTAAATATTACAGTTTAATGTCGTCGTCAAGAATGATAATGCAGTCCACCCTCTGTTACGTAATTTTTTTTACTCAAATGCAAATAATACGATAATGGTCAATTTAAAAATAACACCCTACAGAATTCAAAATAATCTGCAAGGGAAGTAAATACTTGTATGTATTATCTCGAAAATATGAATTGTTCTGTTTATGACAATCAGAAGAGATATTCAATTACGCCACGCCTCCTTCTGGATCATTCAAGCGTTGTAAAAGCCAAAGAAAATTAGGATGATTTTGATGCATAAATGCTTTCAGTAAAAATTATACTGATATGATGTAGTACAATAATTAATCTGCGGTTTTATGATGATTATAGCTTTTCATTACTGACGTCGATGCTCGAAAGCTACAGTAGTTATATGTGATATATGGTAGCGCTATTATCATTCTATGAACAAGTAAGTTTATACGTAAGCATTTATAGTTTGATGTTTACAACGAGCAGCATAAATAATAATTCAACTTCATCTCCTTTAGTTGTAGGTGATAACAGGGAATGTAATAGCAAATAAATAAATGAAAGGAAACATTACATGGTATAAATAATTATTGCGTGCATTTTAGTTTCAAGAACATTCTTAACGTATAAATACTAGTGGTTGATTGCATGATCAGACCAGTGCGTTTATTAATTGCTTTCTTCAGTTAATTGATGGTAATTAATTTAGATAATAAGTAAGGAGAATTAACGATTTTGTTTTCATTTCAGATTGCAACAACCGTCTCGACACTTCTACTAAACTTCTACTAAAGTGACTACTACAAAGAATTTTAATTGCCAGAAGAAATTTGTTTTCTGAATTTCATTCATTTGCTCTCACGTTGATTTATTAACGCCACCCTGAATAATCATGAGTACCCGCGCCATGTACGTGATGAACAACACGCTGTCTGCTTTACATAGCCAGGAGAAGAGCGTTTTCGCTAGTAGTAGTATTAGTAGTAGTAATCGGTTAAAACCGGAAATGTTAGACATGGGCATGTCTGTCAGCAGCACTGAAAGGTAAGACAGTTATCAGTGAACAAATTTTATATAATAAATGTTTGATAACTTCATTATAATTTTTTTTAAATTTCTTTTTAAAAATATTTGTATAAACAGTGTCTCCTCCTCTTCTTCCTCCTTCCTTTCCGCCCCGAGCCATCAAGTGACCGTCACTTTGGCTGGGCCTCGGTGGTTGCGGTGATGAGCCCCACACCGCTTTTGCTCCGCCGGAAGGGAGCAGCGGGGTGGGGAAAATTACAGAGTTCTCTGTTAGATCAAGACGGGGATCCATCTTAGACGACAGTAGCAGCAGCAGCAGTAGTAGTTGTAGCAGCAGTAGCAGTTGTGATGATTACGATGAAGATGATGACATTCAGGAATTGATACAGGTACTTTCCAAGTTTTGCTTTATCCATGCAAACTTGCATTAATTATCGCTCTACTTAAAACTAATCCTATCCATTACGCCTTCAAATTTATGGTACTCACTACTCATATCTCAGAAATTTAGGCATCTAAATACTATCGATTTTTCTTGCAATTTGACTCCATATAGAGCAGTTATTTTTTGGATGAGGTCATCATTTTAGAAATATTTCTAATCTCATTAGCCAATTTGTAGGTCGCTGCAGCTGGCTTAAGTTTGGAAGATGTAAACATAAACGTTATTATAAATGACATAATATTATCATTTTGGTAGATTACAGGATTATGCATAATCTGTTGTAGAGTGCTTGCATATAAATATTATTTTTGAGTGCGTGACAAATTTTAAACTACAAAAACCACATCCTCCAAGAACGAGTAGATAAGTTGATTTAGTTATCATTTGTCCTGAAGTTTTTGATAATATTGTTATGACTCCACTCCACCATGAATCGTATATAATCATGCGTCTAATTTTTTTTTCAATTGTGAACTATGAACGTGGGAACGTTTTTAATCTTTGCATAAATTCATCTTGTTCGCCTTTATGAAGGTGATCCTTTCAAAATGTGTATGATGTAGTAAATCATTAAAAAATAATGTGCATCATTAAGTGGGCTAAAAAAATTAAAGATGCTTTTCGCGAGGTTATTGTTTATACTTCGTTGTTCAATAACTCTCTCTCTCTCTCCCTCTCTCAAATAAAGTAAAAATAAATGATACCCAGCTTGCATTGCATTAAGTATATATTTTTATTTTCAAGTGAAGGCATCTCGGTCTTTTAGTTTATTACGTTTTTTAACAGCTCTAAACATATAGTGGCGTCTCCCTATATTGTGTGCAATTCTTTTCGTCTCTCTTTACTTTCTTTAAACCAAATAAGTATCACTCACTTTTGTAGAGCATGGAACATATATATTGTATTTATATTATATGAATATACAATGAACGCAAAATTTTAACGTACCTTAAAAAAGTCAAGTCATGAGTCATATTTTTTGTCATATATGGAACGAATATTGGGTCATTTCAGTAGTGCACATTGAACATTAATTTTTAGCACTGATATAATAACTCCAGTGATCGGATCACAAAAACAAAAAAGTCGTAAAAGTTTGACGGCAGGATGCAGGTGTGCAGTAAGATTCTTTGAATTCAAAGAACTGCTACAAACACAAACTACAAAAGTGAAGGGAATAGATGCCTAGATAGCTTGTTGGTGGTGAGTAGTAGCAGAGCACACATGACAATCACTTGACGTCCACAATACAACAACAACAGCTTCTCTGGAACTCATAAATACACTTTCTGCTGCAAGCGTCGATTTATTATTTTTTTCTTGAGAAGTCGGTATCGAAATTTGCAAGAACAAATAATCGTTTACTTATCATTACTATTGTTGTACTGGAATATTTGATGAGGATATTAAATTCGTCAAATACTAAATTCAAAAGTGTCTGTTTTATGAACAAATTAGTTCAAGTATTTAAAGAAGAGTGCTCAAGTCAGTTTTTTAGAAAGACAGGCTGCGTTGTCAGTAAAATTCATCGGTTTGTTCGACCTAGTACTCTAGCACCACCTGATTAAGGGTTTAGAAAAGAAAATTAACTGTGCAGGACAGTCAACGTTTCATTGTCTGTCTTCAAAACTTCAAAATGACTGGCCAAGTTAAAAGTCTTTCCGAGCTGTTTCAAGACCCCGATCACAAGATCGAGGTGCCTCTTGGCGCTGGTGATGCTGGGACTGATGTCCAATGTCGTTCTTCCTCCCAACAGAATTTACCGCAGGGGGAACCGGTCAGGATCATTGTGCGTTACTACTTGACCAACAGCACTATTCTTACTTGGGAAACGACCTACATCAACAACGCTCTCTACATTGAGGTTCCGCATGGTTGCTTGCCTGACGCTAGCAAGGACGCTTTCGTGGCTTTGTTGGAGTACGCCGAGGAGGTTCTCCTCTGCGAGCATGCGATTGTCTACTTTTCCAAGGAACGCATTGATCGAGGTACGTACGCAGTTTTTACATTAATATTTTTTTTAGGTTGTCTTGTCTTTTCAGGAGTATAATGTAGTGAGGAAGATGGTGTTATCTAATGGTAATTTATTTATTTATTGTGTCTCTTTTTCTTCTTTTTTTGATTACAGCAAGTTTGATCCGTACATTCATGTTCATGGGTTTCTTCGCCGCTCCATCCGAGAGCCCAATTATTGACGTTCCTGACACCAACAACGTCTACATGGTCTACAAAATCCATTAAGCAACCAACACCAACTACGGAAGAAGGTAATCTAGATTGTCATGAAATTAGAGTGAGTAGAGAACATCATGTCATGTCATTTCACCTTTCTTTTTAATGGATAAAATTCCTTGCAACCATCAACATTCATTTTCTTATCATCGTAATTATCAAATCAACTGTACATGTTTTTAAGTAAAAACATATCCTGCTTGAAATAAAAAAAATATTTAAAAACATAAAAAATACAAAAAAAGATTAAAAATAGATTTTTAAAAATACAAAAAAATATTATGCAGCTCTGTCGTGCTAAGAATAAAAATTTTCTCTTTAGTAAACAGTAATATAAAGTTGAAAAATCAATGTAATTTTCCCCATACCTCTGCTCTTTTCCGGCTAATAAATAAAATTATTACATATAAGTGTATATTATACTAAATAGGATACTCTAATATATCAACGCTCAATAAATATTACCTAAAAGAAAAGTACAGTGATAAAAATAATAGGTAATGGTGTATCATACACATTTGGTGAAATCCTAGAGAAAAAGTCGCAGTTACGAAAAATGAAACTTTAGGTCTTTAAAAGTTCTTGAAAGAAATAATAATAATAAAAGTGGCAGAGTGAAGAAATGATATCGTTTCACAGTAATAAAATGTATCTCTACAAAAATGTCTACTGCTACCTATAGATTTATGAATAATGTAATTTTATTGCGTCGTATCATATATCACTAACTAAAAACCTTCCTCTTATTCACTTAAAAAATGTATCTGGTTAATTGATTCTGTCGCTGTGTTTTTATAAGGTAGCTACTTTATTATCCTTCAATTTTTTGTATCAGTTTTATTAACATTGTATTTACTTTAGAATAATTCAAACTATCTATCCTATTGATAATCGGCATTTTTTCTTAATTTAATTACATGGATTTAGTAAGCAATTTTTTTCTTTTGTATTCTTCTTTGACAAATCTTATATCCGATGAATTATAAGGAAGTGCGGTAACGCCGGAAAAAATAATATTAATAAATATGGCATTCGTGTACTAGATATAAGTTTAATCTCTCTGTTCTGTATACTGCATAGTCTACGTTTTTGCAAAATTCTTTCCTTGTAAATGTATGTTAATATTTGAATAAAATTCACGCCCTTTGCAAACCTCTATTTAAATAAAATATGTTTGTTTATGTGTACTTTATTTTTATTGTTCATTGTGTTGTGATTCTGATACACATCTGGTGGAAACTTGAGACGGTTTATGAACGTGTATAATAATTATTGGTTAATATGCTTTACCAGCATCAAGTAGCGCACTTAGATGTTATTATTATTTTCTTTGGAATACTTTATACTCATTTATAGATAGTAATCATAATAAAAAATTCAACAAGCCCTGTAACATACATGAAATATACATAGGTATATAATCTATTGCAATACTAAAGGGCACTGGCGCAGACATTTGTTCCTTATCGCTCAGGACAAAAGAAGTACAAGAACCTTTTTTAACTCACGGAGCTACTGTGTTTTTTCCATATATTTAAAATAAATTCGTAGTCTTAAAATAAATTTAATTTCAAGAAAGTTTTCTACAATTGCTTATCAGTTTTACCGACACCAAAAAATTCATTTGTCTATGAAAGCAAAATTATCAAATTTAATTCGTAAAATAAACTCTGTTTTGGCATAAATTGGCATTTTACTGTTCTTAAACGAAGTTTCTAATGTTGATTCAACTTTTAAAGATGTCAAATTCAGTTTTTTGCTTGATACACTACAGTCGTAATTTATTGATCCAAAATTTTTTAAAAAGTATCTACGTACGTATGTATGTTATGAATTAAATGTTTATTTTCTACGAGACAAAACTTTTTAAAATCATTTTTGTACACACACAAACAGTAATTTTACGTGTATACAAAAATAGATATCTTCCTCCCACTTGGCCGCCGGCCTGACTGCGCCACTGGCTGTCGGTTGGTTTCGTGGTGTCATTTTACTTTAAATGGAAAGAAACACGTCACAACATCTAAATTATGATGTTATTAGGTAAGACAAACACGACAGTAAAATTACATCATGTATACCTCAGCAATTGGTACGCGTATGCATAAATGTAATTATATTTACCGTTTCGTCGTGATCTCGATGAACACAGTTGTCGTTGCAAATGTTTAGTGCACATTCAAAAATTAATTGAATATTATTACAAAACAAAAAGATGAAATACATACCATGAAATAGTTAACCCTGTAAGGGTAACTAATTCCAACTACTTCTTATTCAACTTTCACATTAAAAGAGGTAAATTTTGGTAACAAAACGAATTTAAAAAACATATCTTGAGAGTCTCAAAGATTGTGGAATAAGAAAAGAAGCATGAGTACTATCTGCTTTTTTATTTAATTATGTTCACAAATGGTAAAAAATATCCGAGTTTGCTCAAACACTGAATACATCTCTGCTATTTAGATAGATAAGTCGTCTGTGATCTGCTGAAATGGTATATGGTACAATAATGGTACTTTACATGGTACATTACTGGCAGAGTGTATGCTGCTGGTTAATTGAAGAGAATTTTATCCAGACCAGGCAGCCAGTCAAAAATTATTAATTCAGTTTTATGATAACAATAATAAGATAAAGCAAAGTGGCAGTTAGACCGTGCCATGACGCAATAGCCTATAAAAACCCTTTTTTACAATACATTTTTATACTTGTCATACAATACCATTAAGAACAGTTTTCAAGCATACATTAATCTTTATCGTAAAGGCGTAAGAGACAGTCTTCTTTTACTGTTAACTAAATATATCTATTCACGTTGTCGAAAATGTAAGATAACTGATATACCACGAGACATCTCATGTTTATCGTAAAATACAATATATGTTTGTGTCCTTTTTTCTCATTTAAACCTACGACTTATCTTTTGTCGGTTTGTAGTATTTATGGAAATCATCTCACCATAGGATTTTTATTAAGAATCCACAAACTAGTCTAA
>JAHZMT010003403.1:0-24456 GCA_027743785.1 Sinhomidia bicolor
CATACTACGTAGTATTTATCTGTAATTAAAGGTATGGTTATGGTTAGGGAATTACCAGATTCTGGAGGGAAAAAAATAAAAAGTAGCTCCAACAAAAAACTCTGACTAGTTCGACGGGGTACAATGCATTTACATTTAGTGAAATACCTCCGTTGAATGAAAAGGGTTAAGCTTTGAACAACATGAAACGAAAATCCACTAAGAAAATTAACCTTGGATCAGAAATAAAGTTGTGTTGTAGAATACAAGCAGCACGAGTGTCCTTTTTTTGGTGTGAAATACAGTGGTCATTGGCTTTTCTCCACATGTATGAGTTATTACAGTCTTGATGAAATGCTATAATATATAACTTTCTTTCAAATAATATTTTTTGCTGTTCAACAAATAAAAGTTATTAGTCTTTCAAGCAAAGTCTGCACGGTACGTTGTTTCACACAGTAATAAATGGTATAAAATATAAAATAATTGTGTACCTGTGTACTACTGTCAATACCTACTACTACTTTACTATCATCGTCAACTCTTTCGAGTGTGAATCGGGATATAAGGAAAAATTGAAATTTTGCGATTAGTTCGTACATTCCAGTTGATATAGAGGATGGTGTTTTACTTCACAAACTCGGAAAATTTTAAAAATATAAATACATAAACATATGAAATTACACTTGTGTGATATTGAAATTCGGACCGAATAATCTTTTCAGTAACTTGTTGAATTCTAGAGACTGAAAGGTTTCGCCTTGCAAATAACAATACTGTAGAATACGCTGTCTGAGGAAATCTACTTGCTTGCAACGGGAAATTTTACAAATGTTTTTGAATAGGTTGCTGACTTGTTGTAATGTCCATGAAGTTATATTTTGTAAACACTGTCATTTTACAGCTTTCAAGGTATGAGAAGGGTTCATGCTTCGACATTGAACTTGAAAAACGCTCTGTATGCAGGTGCGTACCTAAGTATTATATTTCTAATATTATGCTATGCTACTTAGACTTTGTTATCCCTTTTTGTCGGAATAACAGTTAAAAATTACCGCAAGAATTATTTGTTGTTGTTCATAATAAATGGCAATAATAGACAATGAGTCAAACCAGAAATGAACTTTGTAACAGTTTTGGTAGGCATCTTTTATCCACACGTGTGTACTATAAATTGGACATTTAATGATTTATATACCTGTTCTACAAAAAAGGCATGCACTCTCAATGAGAAAACATGATTTTTATTTTTAACATAAGCTTGATTCAATTTGAAAAATCTTACAATTGTTAGTACATGGGTATACAGCATGATATTACATTTACTAATAACTTGTCTCGCTAATTTAACCAGTACATATTAATTAGTAATTACTGCCTTCTGTCGGAAACGGACTGCTCTGGACAATTTAGTCTCATCACGTTTAGTAAAGTTTATGAAGGCATAAATACATATGTACATGTTATGCTTTCATGCATGTTTTAATTTAGCTGCTTACTAAAATCTATGTATTCTGCAACAAAGAAAACTTATTAATCTTCATTATGGAACACCATCTCCTGCCTGCGTGAAAAGTTTCACAGATTCTCCAGTTATGTTTCAGAATATTAGCATATGACTATGACAGAGCTTTTACATAATCAATGAGCATGTTTAGACACGTTTAACGATTTTTTTTTAAAAATTGGTGATAAAAAACGGATACGTCAGCGGGCATTTGAATACTGGATTTTCAAAAAATATCGAATAACAATAAAATTGTAAGTATTTTGTTCTTCTAAATTCTGCATACTATTTGGCTTGCTTTTAGGTTCATAATAATGAGCTATTGTACATAGTAGCCAGCGTTCAATTCATACTACATACAGATATTTCCTACTACAATACATGTGTATGCGTACCGCTCCTCAAAAAAACTACGTTTGGGGTTTGTAGCTGCCTGATTTTAATAAAAAAAATTCTATTAACCAGTCTTCCAATCCTCAAAGCTGTAGTACAGAAAGTGAGTGAATTTTCGAGAAATGCATGACACCTTGACACCACGGTCGGATGGTAGTAGTGATACCACAACGTTGCACCCGCTGTGCAACACAAATATTTTTTTTTTCACATTGGTGGTTTCACATACACATGGTGGCGATAGCAGAAAATGACAACAACACTGGTTAGCAGCGCCATTGTTGACAAAAATGACTAAATGACAATTAAAACTATATTGGAAATGCTAATGAATGAACTCTAACTCTTGTTTCGTGGTTGACAGACGATAAGCTCTTGACATCATCGTGGATATCCTCAAAGACATAATATTATTCTCAGAAAATAAGGAAAAATACAATAAAAACAGTGCGATATTTAATGCCAACTTGGAATTTTGCCATTTTTAACAACTAGTGTCAACTGGTCTGGGCCTACGTGACCCATGAGACATATGCTTTTGCATCAATGTCCTCGTCTCATACCTGTAGTTGTTTTTCTTCTATAAGTAGTTAAACGTCTGTTATTGAGTTTACCTGTTTACACAAAAGCAAATTTTCATATAAATGGTTCAAGTCTGTCCCTGTGTTGTGCTTTGACTTCAGCAAATCAACTTTGTTAAAAAAATAGCTTTGTTCTATGTAACTTGTAGTTCTTATAAAGCAAACATAATATATTTTTACTCACACAATCACCAAATATACATTCACATTAATAGATATTGGATACAGTATGAAAAGTCATTCTACGTGATATGTTTCCGTAAAGCAATTGCTGTCACAAATGTCATATCACCTACATTTATTAAATATAATGCTTGAAATTTTTCAATGCTACATTTTCTTTACAAAGACAAGTTTTTTCATGGGAAAGTTCCCAACTTTGTCGTTAATATTTTAAACAAGTTATTATAATGTATCGCAGTTAATGTTGCTGAATCACTGTATCTCAGTCATTACAGTTGTACAAAAAAGAATAAAAGGCTTAATGAAAGCGGAACAGGGCAAACGCGGCTAAAAACAAAGCTTCTGAGGACAAAGACAAGCAAAACCCATGCACGCGCTTCACAACACAATAGCTGGCAATCTATAATGAATAGTTAAAAATTTTGGCGAAAACTTAACATGAATTACAGCGATTTCGTATTTAAGTAAACAATTTTAATTTTAATTGCAGTACGTGCGTCTTTGTAATTGTGGTACTGCAGGTGCAATCAGACAAAGAAATGCAAAGTTAACTTTTGTAAAATTGCATGCAGGCAGTGTGAAATTGGAGGCAGTCAATGAATACAATATTTTGTATTAATGAAATAGGTAGTGTTAATAAGAGTACATTGGCACAATCACTACTTTGTTGCATTATATACATTTCATTAACTTAACCGAACATTATTTTAAAAGAAAAATTGTACTAAATACCCGTCAAGCAAGTTTGTAATTTCCTTAAGCTACTTGTTTATTCTTTGACATTACCATACATTTCCTGATCATTTCTTGCATTCTTCATTGTTACATTATTAGAAAGCAAGAGAAAGACAATGTATCGAGCACACATAATGTAAACTAACCGACATAGGTCAAGAGAACTTTCCTACATCATCTAATATTCTGTCCTATTACATTCTATTGATTCTATAATTAACATTCGTTTTGCAATCCAGTGCAATTTGACATTGCAATTAAGCGTTTAACTACGCAAGTGATACATATATGCTTCTACATAATATCTACTTAATGAGTGACATCTTCAACTTGAAAACAGTACACGCGCTTTCTTTCTTTCCTTTTCAAGAGTGATTCATTTGACTGGGAAAATTAAAAATATCTAGCCTATCCTTTAATTATGATAAGAGCATTTAAAAAAGTTAATGAGGTCTGCTGCTGGCTGAGACGAACTGTAATTGTACATCATTTACATCAGTTCACAGAGAACAGAATCATAAGAAACTACTTCCACATAACTGATCTGACCTGTTACCCATGTAGATAAACTCAAATGAGTTTATGAGTTATATGATAATCAAATGCTGTACAATGCAATGGTGTAACATATTATAATTTATAATATGTTGTATATATATACAAACGTGCGAAAAATCGTGTTAATTTTGTTTTCTGGTTGGCTACAATAGTTTGTATGTACAGAAAATTTTACCTGTTTACAAGCAAATAAGCATAGAATACAATGAAATGATGTAGCACACTAATGTACTACAGAAAGATGCATATTATTATCAATGCATGTAAATGTAAAGCAAAAAAATTCTGTAAATTTTTACAATAGCAACGCAAACTCGCATCTTTACTATGAACACTTCATGTCATTATCTTCACGTAAAACTTCTTTAGTTGGCTTTTGTCAGTTTGCTTACTACAACGTACAATAATACCCCATTCCTGCATCTTCTCCTGCAGCTCCTTAAAAAGCTCTTCCATAAGTTATTCTGCAGCAGTAAAGAATTTGGCGTACGTGCTGTCCATCAGACATAATATAGCCCTCCTCATTCAGAAGAACCTAGTTACTAATGCAAGTTTCTAAAAAAATTGCCATTTTTAAAACCAGACTCGGGTGAGAGAGAGAGTTAGAGATCTTCTTGTTCACGTATATATCCAGGCATCATTTGTGTTTCGGAGGTAGTCAAGATTTGAAGCTCTCCAGGTCCAGCAGCAGCAAGAAGCTCTCTGGTATCACACACGAGATATACATAAAATAGCTAACAAGCTTAAGTAAACTATCCTTCTTTTGGGGCCAAGTTAGAATTAAAGTAGAGACTTAATTTGCAGTTCAGTTGCATTAATTAAACTAAAACATTGCTCATCAACTTCATAAAGTGGCAGTTGTAATAAAAACAGAGTTGATACAGTTTTAGTCACTGGATTCGCACAAAAGAATCAACAGTATTTTTTAGTCAGTTTAATTGCTCATTCACACAAAATATTATCAAGTTACAAAATGGTCGGACATTTAACCGAAGTTAAACCGGACGAGATCAAGTCTCTTGAAGTGGTAAGATAACCTTGTGTATTCTCATTTTATTTACGTAACCTGTCTAGGTATTTACGTCCTTCCCCCTTGATTTTTTACGTAACGCACCTTTCTAATAGTGTTGTTTACCTTTTCTGTGCCTTTTTATGGATGACTTATGTACAACAATTAGTTAAAGGAGGCTGTCCTTGATTTGAAACAAGACGATAGTGTCCTCGTTCGCTTTCTTAGAGCTAGGAACTATGATGTGAAAAAAGCCGAAGATATGATACGTTATGTAAGCATATTTATTCATTGCATTATGATTGTAACAATAAAAATGCAAAAATAGTTCTTTTGTTCTCTCATAAACTGTGTCTTCTTGAGAGACGTTGACATTTTCTTGGAAGTTTCGTCTCTTATCAATTAATCATCAACTCTTCCTTTTTCTTTTTAAAGGCCTTGCAATGGCGAGAGGACACTGACATTAAAAACTATGCCAATTGGGAATTTCCTCCTTACTATAAAAACGAAATGGCTTATCAGCTATTTGGAAATGACTACGAAGGTGCTCCAAGTGAGTTGAAATTTATTTTATGATTTATTATTACTGTAGAAAATGTCTTGTACAATAATTATTACCATCGATGGGTACAGTTCAGGTACGGTTGAGAAAAAACCGTCATTGGTTTTGACAAATGATAAATATTTTCAGGGCTTCAGTTTTTGTAGACTATACAGGCTATTGGTTTCTAACCTTGAATATTTTGTGTCATTCGCAATAGACGAGCCAAGCGCCAACCAGTTTGTCTTTATCAGTTAACTTGAATAAGTTAGCAAATGGCAACGATAACGTTTTTTAACTAAATGTTGCGGTGACTGTTGGTTGAATCAAAGAGACAAAAAAGGTGGCATGTTTTAGACATTACGATAATTGACCAGAGAGTCGCAGTCGGTAGTGGTTTAAAGAGTGCTAAAGCTCAATTCTCTACATACGCAAATGATTATATTATTCTTTTATTCTCATGAAGGTCAAGTTATTCTGGATATAAAGCATAATATACTTGCCTACTTACGTGCTAACATCCCTACTCATTGGCAAATATTCTAAGAGATGTATGGGTAGTCTGGAAAAAAAATTCGATATACATAATACGCCAAATTGAGGTTGCAAGTTTCTTTTAAGCCCTTTCAGACAGTTCATTTATTCAAATACGTAAATATTTCTTACCTGACTAGTTATTATTATTATTTCGATTATTATTATTATTATCATTCAAGCATCAAACTAAGCAAGCATGCAATATCAATCAAAATCAAAAGTTAAAAAATTGTCATGCCAGGTGTATGTATGTATGTATATGTAAATTCGTATAGGATAGGGTAGGTCCGTAAAGTTGTAAGTCGAGTTTTTCTCATGCATATTCTATTATTCTATTGCTTTATAGGCAGACTGGCTTATTACATATTCCAGTTTTTGCATTGCGATCAAAAAGTTTGGTTTCTGTAAAGAAACTATAACATGAAAAATATTACGATTGACGACAGAGAATACAAAAAATTTTCCAGTTAAAATAAAAAAAATAAAACAAAAATTCTACTTTTTATTCTACAGTTATGTGGGTGATGGTCGGAAAGTGGAACGGAAAGGTGTTGGTTGATAACGGGGAAGGAGAAAATTTGCTTCGCTGGGCGTTTGCAATGATTGAAAGCGGTTTAAAATCCGCTGAAGAATGCAACTCCCCGGGAAACGTTGTTGTTGATTTGGATGGTCTCACTTACGGTCAAGTCTCTCACCTTGCCTCGATGAAACTGTTTTTTCATGGGTGCCAAAAAACCGAACAATGCTACCCAGAACTTATCAAGAGACTATACATAGTTAACGGTAAACTCAATGTTCAACAGTTGTCATCTTTAGTATCAAGATAAGGAGAATGTTTTAAAGAATACTTTACTATATTTCTGTAATTCTTCTGTAGCTCCCTGGGTTTTCACTATGGGCTGGAGCTTTCTCAAACCCATCATTTCAAGAAGGACCATGGAAAAGATTAATATTTATGGTTGTAACAGGCAGGAATGGATGCCAATACTCCTTGAACAATTTCCAGAGGAAAGTATTATTCCGTCCATGTTAAAAGATTGTAATGAGAATGAATAAGTCGCGTATTTTAATACATTGCGATTATACAACCCAGAGGACATAACCAAAATGATTCGTCGGTTTGTATACGCCTTCCTTATATGAGAAGACTGACACGAATTGCCTGGCTGCAGTTTTGCAGTTAAAAGCATACCATGATGCATTAATAATATAGTTGCTTACTTAATTTACCCAAATGTAGTGACTTTTTTTTACAAAGTTTGTATTAATATAAACAATGATGTACATAGTTAAGTATTATATATGAGACTTGGTGAGTCGACTGGTCGACAAAAATCCTTGTTTCAGTGAATATTTTCACAAATAGAGTACTAATATTATTGTATCAAGATGTACATATAGTTATGAAAGAGATACATCACTATTGTTAAGTAAGTATAACTCCATTTCAACTTTTGTTTGCTTGAACTTATACTATTGTGGTTGTTGCCGACACTATAGCTATACGTAACCAGAGTTCCTTTAGCGGATAAATCAGTATAACGAAAGAGGAGCGATGATTCAGCGATAGAGAAACAATTTTTTTTACCAGAGAGCCATTTTCCTCCAATATCTGGGATATAGGAAGAAACATGCCGGAAAATAGTCATACAAATTCCAAACGTTCGATTAAGGATGATGTATTACATTTTAACGTGTATTTAATAAAAAACACAAAAAACACATAAAATGCCTACGCATTCCCATTTTTTTTAATTCTGCACAAAAACGCAGTGACGCATCAATACATACATAAAAGCAGCCTAGAATGCATTATGACAATTCACAAAAATGTCATGAACAATGTTTTGTAATTTGTGCATGGACTTTTTATGGATTATGAATTTAAAAAAGTAACAAAAAGTTTATCATTAAAAAAATAAACAAAACTTCACGCACAAGCATGGCATGGCGTTTCTTGGATGAACAAAGACTTTTGGGGCACTGTGATACTACGCGGTATGCAAACCAGTTTGTTTTGAGAAGTACATCATCCTGATCAACATGAATTTAACTACACGTGTTGTGCTCTAGCAAGGCATGATTCTTGGTCGAGAGATGAAGAAAATGTTCAAAAAAATATTTGACTTTAAAAACGTGTGCTTTTAACAATGACAGTTTGAAAGCAACAACAACACTGTTAAATAAAAGTAAAATAAAATGTGTAAATATATATCGTTAATGTTGATATTTGATTATTATCAAACATTTATGTAGTGACAAGTGAGTGATAATAAAAGTGATGACTTTCATTGTCATTTGAACTAAGAAACAATGCTACGAAAAGTATTTATTCATACCGGCCCCATTCATTCGAGACTGGATGGGTTGTCGTTTAGTTTGTACTCTGCGGAAGAAATTGAAAGACTGAGCGTAGTTAAAATCATCACGCCATTATCCTTCAATGCGTTGGGACATCCTTTACCGGGCGGTCTTTATGACCCTGCTATGGGTAAAAAAGCCTTTATTTAGCATTAAAAATTAATCAAATGAGTTTTTAAGCGAGGTTTTGAGATTGTTGATGTTTTTGTCTCATGAATGATATTTATTTATGTCTGGCAAAATGTATTTATCTTTTCGTAGGACCTTTTGACCAAGGTGGCCTATGTACTACCTGCCAGCAGACATTCTTATTTTGTCCCGGTCACTTTGGTCGGATTGAACTACCCTTACCTGTGATCAATCCATTGTTTAGTAAAACAATGTTGCTCTTATGTCGACTATCATGTTTGGAATGTCACAGTGTAACCGTTCCAGGGCATATCAAGCATTTGACCATAACACAGATGAGACTGCTTAATGATGGATTACTAAAAGAAGCACAGGAAGCTGATTTTATCATTGCTGATTTGCTGAATCAAGACGCTGAACAGAAGGGAAAGAAGGGTGGTCATAAATCTGCTGATGAGCATGTAGCTAGAATGAAGTTTGAGGAATATCTCCGAGATATTTACAAAGGGAAGAGTAAAGGTAAGAATGATTATCTAGTTTAGTTAGAGTCAGTATGGAGAGTGTGAGATTTTNTGAAGTTTGAGGAATACCTCCGAGATATTTACAAAGGGAAGAGTAAAGGTAAGAATGATTATCTAGTTTAGTTAGAGTCAGTATGGAGAGTGTGAGATTTTCTCTAAGCATTGTGTACTTTCATTTATTCACGTGCTTGTGCAGACTTTAAGAAAAGAACTGTTTCGAAAGTGTCCTCCAAAAACTTGGAAAATTTAAAGCAGGCTGTACTCAAGCGGGCCTTTAGCTGTGCAAAAATGCGGCACACATGTTCAACGTGCGGAGCAAAGTGTAGAAAACTAATGTTATTCGAATCAAGAATAGTATATTCGATGGTTGGTGGTAAAGACGCACCAGAAGAAACCGTAGAGGATTTGTTAGATAACACATTTAAAGGTCGTTTTCCAAAGTCTGGAGCGCAAAAATATCTAACACCTTTGGAAGCTATGTAAGCCCAAAGACATTTAGTGGCACCTCACAGCACAGCCATGCATTATAGCCACATTTATAATATCAAAAGAAGTTTGTGCTAATTTTTATCTCTAAATATAACATATTTTTTCAGGAATCACTTGAGAATAGTTTGGGAGAAGGAGCCAGAGCTAATAAAGACTTTACTTCCAGTTTTGAAGACAACAACGGCTGAATATCCAACAGATTTGTTTTTTGTTGAAAAGGTTGCTGTACCACCACCTAAGAATAGATCCGTAAGTCTAAGATATAATCTACATATTTGCTAATTTCAAAAAATATGGAACAGCTTTTCACAAAAATGCGCTTTTTTTCTCTTTCAGGCACAAATGGTAAATAATCAAATGGTAGAACATCCACAAAATATTGCTCTACGCCACATAGTTACATCGTGTACCATGCTGAATTATGCAAATATAGCTATCAATAAAGGGGAGGAAAGTTTGTCAGTGGAAGCGATAAAAGCTCTCAAAGGAATCAATGGAAAATCCAACTCTGAAAAACTTGAAACGATCTGGAATGAACTACAAGCTGACGTGGATCATTTAATGGATCGGGAGAAGAACAAAGTTTCAAATGCAGCAGCCGCTGGAATGTTGGGTTTGAAGCAGGTGATTGAAAAGAAAGAAGGACTATTTCGTATGCACATGATGGGTAAACGTGTAAACTTTGCTGCGCGTACTGTCATTACACCTGATCCCAATATTGACACGGAAGAAATAGGCATTCCAGATGTGTTTGCAAAAGTTCTCACGTTCCCCACTCCGGTAACCCCATGGAATGTGCATATGCTAAAGAAAATGGTGATTAACGGACCAGAAAATCATCCAGGAGCTATAGCCGTGGAGGATGAATCTGGTAAATTGGTTCGATTGGATCCTGGCAATGAGTCTCAACGCCAAAGCCAAGCGAATCGTCTGCTTGCAAGCGATAAAGTTGGTGGTAGTTTAAATGGCGGGGTTAAAACTGTGTACAGACATTTGACTAATGGAGACTATTTGCTGCTGAACCGTCAGCCATCGTTACACAGACCCTCCATTATGGCTCATAGGGCACGAGTTCTTTACGGCGACAAGGTTTTTCGACTGCACTACGCCAACTGCAAACATTATAACGTAAGTACAGCACGTTGAATCAAAGTGTAAATAAGATTGCATTATTGTCAAGAAGGTTATAACTTAACTTTTATAATTCACAGGCCGATTTTGATGGGGATGAAATGAACGCCCACTTTCCTCAAAGTCATATTGCACGAAGTGAAGCTGCTAGCTTAGTCAATGTTTGTAACCATTTTCTCGTTCCAAAGGATGGAACACCCCTTGCAGGTCTTATTCAAGATCATATTGTTGCTGCTGTACGGCTAACTGTTCGTGGTAGATTCTTTTCGTACAAGGATTACGTGCAGTTAGTTTACTTTGCATTGAGTAACTACACAAAAAGAATCGAAACAGAGCCACCCGCAATAATAAAACCAATTCCATTGTGGTCAGGGAAGCAAGTGATTTCAACAGTCATCAGAAATTTATGTCCCACCGGAAGGCAACCATTGACGTTAACGTCAGGTGCGAAAATTAAACACGAGGTAAGTTTTTCTACAAAGCAAATTATCATTTTAACTTACAAATATTAGTTTTGCATTAGTGTTTATGAACTAAATTGACTGGGTACTTACAGGAGTGGAGACGCGAACCTGCATATCCAGCAAAGGCAGGAGGTCCAATAAAAGGCGACGATCTTTCAGAATCTGTTGTAATTTTCAGACATGGGTATTTACTAACGGGTGTTCTAGACAAAGTGAGTTTGGGAGCGACCCCATTTGGTCTATGCCACGCATTTTACGAATTATACGGTAATCAGTCTGCTGGAGCATTACTGAGCGCATTTTCTCGCCTGATGACAAATTTCCTTCAATGGGAAGGTTTTACGTTGGGAATTAAGGATGTTTTGGTAAAAGGAAAGGCAGATAAACTTCGAAGACAATTTATGGCAGAAGCTGCAAGTAAGGTGGGACATGTAGCTGCAGCTCTAGGAGTATCATTAACTGCTGAAGCAACACCAGAGTTAGTCAAGGAAAAGCTAGAACAAGTACATAGATCACGGGACCCGAAAAAAAGAGCGTTTGTTGACCTTTGTTACAAAAAGCAATTGGATCAGTACAATAACCAAATTAATAGGTAAGTAAGAAATAATTTGTTGTTATTTATTGAATATTTAAATTAAATAAATATGAATATGTACCTTTAAGTTATAACTTTTCATTAAATTTGAAATTGCTGAGGGAATTTACTTTAATTTAAGCATTTTTTTATTGTAGGGTTTAATTGATACCGCTGTGAAAACTAGCAGAAGCGGCTACTTGCAACGTTGTTTAGTAAAGTTACTCGAAGGTGTTGTGGTGCAGTACGATGGGACTGTTAGAGATAGTGACGGCAGTGTCATTCAGTACTTGTATGGAGAGGACGGTTTGGATGTAGGAAAATCACAATATCTCAAGTCAAAACAATTAAAGTTTCTTGAAGACAATTCTAACAGCATCATTGATCCAAAACTGCTAAAACGAATGTCTGAACTGGGCGATAAGAAATTAATTCGTAGTAGTAAAAAGAAGGTACGGTGATTAGTTCTTGAATCATTTTATATTTGGGGGTCGTTCAAAAATTAAAATAAAACTCTGTTGTTTTTAGATTGTAAAATGGGTTTCTAAAAATGGTTCTCCTACTAGCAAAACTAGACGTGGAGGGTTCTTGAACTTCTGTCAGCAACTTAACCCATCTTCGAAACATTTGGTCGGAATCAATCCACAAACTGGAAGGTCCAAAAAAACTGAACACCTTATAGAGTTATGGTATAAACTCACCCTTTCAGAACGCGATGAGTATGAGCATGGCTGTAATCGCTGTCCCGATCCAGTGTTGAGTCATCTTCGCCCAGATTGCAACTTTTCAGCTGTTGCAGAGTCTCTTGATAATCTATTGCAAAATATGAAAAAGGCAGGACAATTATCATCATCTTTTGAAAATATTGTGCAGTATAAAGCTTTAAGAAGTTTGAGCTCCCCAGGGGATGCAGTTGGTGTTCTTGCGGCGCAATCTATTGGAGAACCAAGTACCCAAATGACCTTAAACACTTTTCATTTTGCCGGCAGAGGTGAAATGAACGTGACATTGGGTATCCCCAGATTGAGAGAAATTTTAATGGTAGCTAGTGAAAACATTAAAACCCCCAGTATGGATATTCCCTTTTTACCTGGAGTGAGTGAAAAGCAGGCAGAGAAATTGAGACTTCAGTTGACCAAAGTAACAATGGCTCAAGTGCTAGAGAAAGTGGAAGTTCGAGAGAGAATTGATATAGACTCAAGAAGTCGAATTCACATTTTAAAATTCATATTTCTTCACAAATCGGAATATTCAAAAAACTTTTGCGTGAAACCCAAGCATATTCTTCAGTATGTAGAAGATGTTTTTCTTCGACAAAAATTGTGTGCTGCCTTGCAAAAGGTGAAGAGAAAGAGTAGGGCTGATGAAGAAATAGAAGTGGCTAGAGAAGGTGATCGGGGAGGAAGAAGGGAAAATGATGATGATAATGAAAACGATGATGAAGACAATGCTAAAAGCAAAGAGAGTGATTTGCACAAGGAAAGAGAAAAGAAGGGCACTGGTGAAGAACATGAAAGCTCAGATGAGGATGAAGAAATGGATGACGCTGATGCAACACAGGCCGCTAGAAGATCAAGGCACAATGAACGAGACTATGATGCTCCTGAAGAGGAAGAGATTATCTTGGAAAAGGAGGACGATGACGAGGAAGATATTGATCGCAACGATAATATAGATGACAATGATGATGCAGATGACGGTGAATTTAACAGAACAAGAATTTCTCAGACAGACTATGAGTCTAGAGTAGCTACTGTTCGTCAATCGCATCAACTTATTCAAGATTATGATTTTGATCAAAAGAATGAACGGTGGTGTACTGTGGAGATTAATGTAATTTTTCATAATACGCAAGGATTAATTACCTACGTATATATAAACAACAAGCATTATATTTTTGCATAATGTATGTCTTTTGTTAAATATTTAGATCCCATTGGGCGGTGACAAAGTAAACATGGCCTCTGTTATCCGTGATATTGCTGAAAAGTCGGTTATTCATCAAACGTTTCCAATCAGTCGAGCGTTTATCGTTCGTTCCGGAGAAACGCTGAGTTTGAAAACAGAGGGTATCAATATTCTCGCAATGGCATCCCATAGAAACATTCTTGATATCGACCGACTCCATTGCAACAATATTCATACAATGGCTCAACGTTATGGCATTGAAGCCGCTTCACGAGTTATTGTTAAAGAAATGACAGACGTGTTCAAAGTTTACGGTATTGTTATCGACCCACGTCATCTGACACTTATTGCTGACTACATGACCTTCTCTGGTACTTACAGGCCATTTAATAGAATTGGTATCGCGTCCAGCGCTAGCCCGCTGCAGCAAATGAGTTTTGAAACAGTCGTTGCCTTTTTGAGAGATGCAACTTTATTCGGGAAGCACGATGATTTGTCTAGCCCTTCAGCAAGGTTAGTGGTCGGCAAACCGACTGCAGTGGGGACGGGCTTATTTGGACTAAGAAATCAACTTAAACCTTTCCGGTTGAAAAATTAACTATAACGTACATTTAAAAGTATGTTTAGATGTTGTTGTGAGCCACGTTTGTACATTATAATTTTTACATTTCTTAATTCATTTACTTCATTAATAAATCAAAATTATTTATTTACAAGTAATGCATTTCAAACGATGTTACTGTATTCAATTCAATATACGGTACCACTGTGTATTTTCTATATATTATTTACATTATCATAAAGTCCTCCCTTTAACCCATCCTATATACGACGAGACTGATTGTTACCGGTTAGCGAGCATGTCTTAGCCACGTGAGAATTTGTATAATCAAGTTGCATAATCAAGTTATTACATTCATCACTTCATTTTTCTTAATTTTACTGCTTATCTTCAGAAAGAAATAAAAATCATCATTGTAAAGGCAACTTGTACAAGTTAATGTGGTAGTTTCTCATTAAAACTCGAGAAATAAAAATTCTCTGAACATGCCATACAGCAACCTCATACTCAAGTTGACAAAAAAATGCTAAATTATGAGCTTGTGTCCGCCGAGAGCTATAAGGTTGAACAACAAAATTATTGACAACGAACAGAAAGGATCTTCAATCTTTTAAAACAACTTCATTTGTGCATATTTACGAGTTCTCATATGTATAGTAGTGTTGACTGTGTTGCCGCTCGGTATAACCTTGTCACTTTGTAATTGGATTATTATAAACATTTTACACATCTTCTTATAACAAAAGGTTTCACACGCAGCAGCAAACCTCACTAATCCATTATGCCACTCTACATACAGCTCATCGGGAAAAATATGTGTATGGTCAATAATGGCCATTGACACTGGTAGTAGCAGCAACACCTCATTCACAGCATAATACAATGGAATGTTACATTTGTTACAACAATGGACATTTTTGTAAGAAATTCCAGTATACTGTTGATTGTAAGTAAATAGGGTGTAGAGAGAGGAGTGTGATTGTAAATACGTTGTGACAGGACATTTTGTTAAGTCAACAAGCATTGTCACACTGAAATATCACGGAAACGAAGCATGTCAGTTTCTCAAACCATGTAACATGAGAACCTAACCTATCTCAAACTATGTACTTTAATTTTGTTAAACTCTTGACAAAAAGAAAATAATGACATATCCCTCTTTACTGATATGTGGTTTAGATTTGACATTAATGCAATGCAGTGGTGCACTGCATTGCAGTTACTGAATTAATAGCTGGAAATACCAAGTTGCTGTCCATCGTCCTTGAATTTGGAAAATGCGTACAAAGGTAGATTGTTAAAGTAGTGAAGACATGTAAATAACATATCTTGTAAGAATCTTGACAATCCAGGGTCTTCCTGTAGTAAAAATAAAGGTTTCCGCAAATCCGAGAAATTGAAGTTGTAGATAGAAGAAAAATACGTAAAATGCCAATGTATACGGTCAGTTCATTGTTCATTATCATCATCACATCAGTTAAAAATCCACAGAAAGGAGCATCTGTAATCATACACTTTGGAATTTCTAAGAGCTGAGGTATCACATTCTTTTAATTATCCACAATCTACAAGCATGCCACTTAAGAAAACCTGAAATTTACCATTAGATTCAGCATAGAGTCTCATTTCATTCAACGCAAATTACATGTTCTTATAATCAAAATAAAATTGTGGGACGGGGTCGACGGGGTGGTCAAACGACGATGTTGTCACGCTTAAACAGTACTTTATTTTATAACGTGAGAACATTCTATCAAATTATATTATTAACTATTTTTGCTAGACATTGAAATTGTATTTTTTGTAAAAAAAAATGTCTTTTGGGCGGTTTATTATTATTATTGGCACTAACATTAAAGTAATTAGGGATCCAATGTAACGCTCATTTGCTCATGGGAAGGTTTATCTTAAAGAGCCTTTTATTCTTCCTTTCTAATGTACAGTTTACAGCGTTGTGCGTTAGAAATTGAGAACGCCTGGATAAATTTTCCCTTGACTAATGGGTCAGCAAGCAATAGCAACATTCAAACGGAATATTGTTTTCATACTCAACTTGTACGTATTGTGCATTTTTCATGTCATGTATACACACACATATCGTATAGTATAAAGCAACTTTGTACCATAATAATGAGTGAAACCTACAATTTATAAGACGACCTAACGAGGAGAATCAATAGATCACATTACATTCTCTCGTTCATTACCATTACCTCATCAAATCAATCTATACAAGAACATTATACGTACTTCAGAAGTACTTAAAGAAATGTTGCTGTTTTCAATCTGTTTATAAAATGTTTATAATGCGTTGATTGCATTATATCCTCCACTCCAGGAATTAGGAGTATGTAAAAGTACTGAATGTCTTCATTTCAATCATAACCATAACAAGCAGCTCATGGTGTATGGAAAACGCGATTGGGGTAATGTGGCACATTGTTCATTTTTCCAGCAGAAACGTGCTGGTTTTTTGGTCAATTGAAAACATATTTTAAACTTTTTTAACCCAAGATTTTACTTTGGAAGAGTTAGAAATTAATCTACTATACTGTGCTCCGTTTCATTTGTTAGTTAGCAGTGGTGGTAATTAATCATCAAAAATATTTTCCTCCTTTTTTCGCATCAACTCAGTAGTAGACAGTGCAAACATGAGTATTGAATTAATTGCAGACGAGTCGTTTTTGTCATCTATCAAAATGACAGACTTGTTACGTAACAGAAATTACTGTGTCTGCTTTTGGTAATCAAAGACCGTCCTTTTCGGTAATTTAGTGGCAATTATTGTTATGTGATGCGTCTGCTGAAGATAATGATAATCACGAGGACCACCACATCGTCAAATCATCATTCTCATCATAAACAAAGTTGTGTCTTGCTTACCAACAGCAGCAAGTAGTTTTCCACCAATAGACTACCCTCTGAACTTGACTCATTAAAGAAACTTAATTTTCCACGAATTCAGTTTCTATTCCGTCAATTAGATGAACCGATGAACCAACGGCAACGAATAAATGACAACGGCGTCCTCGCCAAATTTACAAGCACGCGTTTAGAATTACAATTTAAAATCATGCTACTATAATAAATATTGTAGTGCTATCATGAACACATGTATTTTTACCCGCTAAGATAGATACTTGATTGTGTTAATTGTCTATATTTATAGACAGAGATTAGGTAGTCTTCATTTTACTTGTAGGATTAACCTGGTTCTGGGTTGACGTAATAATGCTTAACATTGGCAATGTAATATGATGATGATGATACTATGAGGAGATGATACCTACCTTGAGCTTTGACTGCAATGTATCCTATCATGACTGCGCATCATGTCGTGTCGTGTGCTGTCGAAATAACTAATAAAACAAAATACTGATATAACCATTATAATATGATTATTATGACGATTGACGACCAGGAATTTTTCCCTTACGTTTTCCCACGTATTTAAAAATGTAAAATAATAGTCTGCAAATGAAATGTACAAAGCCTTAAGACCAGTCAGCAGAAGTAAAAAAAAGAAGCAAAGAGAAACTGACATTATCATCTTATTATTATTACTACAGCGCCTCATTCTATCGTTTGATTAGCTCAGTCGGGGATTTTTCTACTGACTTTTGCCTGCATTTAATTGTTCTTTGTTATTATAACTCATATATTTTTGCAGCTTTAAAATACATGAAAACAGAGGATGAACAAGATAGAGCGAGGAGCGACATGCATTATCAAACAAAGTAACAACAACTTGATGTGTCGGAGTTTTAGATGCCACTTGTTTGAGATTGCAGAAAAATGTTACTACTACTGCTTCGTATGCCTTATCTGACATTAGGTACACGTCAAATTAACCAATGCGAAATAGGTTCGCACTCATCATTATTTTCTGAGTGGGAATAATCTGGGGGGAAATTATGACCAATTCTTAGAAAAGTTCCACTTTCTTGTACTACCGTGCTATGGTGCAAACTGACTACCTAGTTAGAGTAGAGACTACTACAATTATTATGTATTAAAGAAACATTAAAGTAGATACGCTTGGCATAGGGACTAAAATATAAATGAATGTGAAAACAGAATAATCATGTCAACCCAGTCACGATTTTGTCAATAATACATTCATACATAGCTATATACATAGGTATATTCAACTTTGGTGCTATGTAGCAAAAGGAACATGCCACTCGAGCAAGTCCATTAAATTTACCTATTATTGCTGTTACATCGATAATATGGAGCACTTTTTTCTTGCTAGTAAACACCGTTGTTGTTGTACTTGTCATTATTCTGTGGAATTTGTCAAACAACTCTATCTATCAAATTTCAATAAGTTATGTTTTCCGGTCCGTTCTGGCACAAAAATATTCTGTGTTGAGGGGATTACCCTTCGAACGATAAATCAGATCACCACCATACCATACCACCAGCACCAAAATGTAATGTTGTAAAATGAGTAGTTTTGCTCGTTGTCAAATTCTTTGAAATTTATTGACGGATGATAGAAGATTTCAATGGATTGTTAGAAACAAGCCAAAATTTACTGTTGCCAGTCGTTGTCACTATTTTGTTCGAAAAGAGAGTACATTGTACTTTGCCTACATGGTGCCTATTTTAATTATTATGTACCTGTGTAAGTTATTGCTTCTGGTCGACTAATCTGTAATATCGTACATAAAAAAGTATTATTCAACAATAATCAACAATGCAAATACGCACGTAGAGTTGCTTTTGTGGCAAGTTATAAACTGGTGTGTGGTAGTAAGAAATGTCTGATTGACAATCCCTCCCCTGCGTGGTATCTGATATAACTTTGTATGTGTCACTTGCTTGAAGACTGACGACGAGGAGAGTTCTCCTGTGTGCTTTACGACTGTTTGAACAACAAATAAAGTTGGAAAAAAATGCACGCCTTGTCTATTTTATATATAATATAAAATTACTATTCTTTGGCAGAATCAAGAGGATATTTTGGCTACCGGCAACCCGTCATCATCACTCAGTTACAATTCAGAGCTCAAAAGTATCACACCATGTAGAGCGTCAGCATCATCGGTGACAACAGTAAGGCATTCAAAGGCAAAAAGGCGATACCACCAATAAAGATCTTGCCTTACATTTTTTTACATCATCTCCATCATCATCATAGTCAACAGTCTTATCGTCCACTCTATCCACAACAATAATATCATATAAAAACATTATCGACAAAAGTAATACATTGTTGAGTACATTTTATTTGCATTTTTACGCTCATCATCATCGGCATCTTCACTGTTGGCGTCGTCGGTCGTCTCCCTACTACTGATTGCACATATTATCATCATCATCGTAATCATTAACATTTTTCAGGTACACGCATAGCATAAAAAAGCAAACAACAATATGGCATGTCTGTCTATTATATAATATATTTTTAAATCCCTACATTATTATTATTATTATTATTACGTATGCGGTTTTCTATTTATTTTTATGCTGAATCCTGACAATAGTAGTTATAATTGTTGTCTGTGTCACTGTGTCTCCAATTCTCCTCATCGATCCTTGTCGTCTCTTCCTTTACATAATTCACGCGTACCTCACCATTTTTTTCATTGTTTACTTTTTTTCTTTTAGTGCACTTCACTGGTCGTCACTTCGCATCACGCCGTACTTTGCCACAGATATATAGCATATTATAGAAGCTGAAGGGGCTCTTCTTTTTTAAATGAATTTGATCTGACGACGAGAAGAAGGGTGAGAAGACAGAAGAAGAAGCCGAGAGTTGGTTCTCTTTTGAGAAGAACTGTTATATGCGTAAGCGAACAAACCACTTTCGTTTTCATTTAACTTTAGTACGATGTTGTTGTGAGGAGTACAACAACGTGCACGTCTTCGACTACTACTACCTTTTGATAGCAAACTCATTTTACAATTGCCTACGTCCTTTAACCCTTTCTTCACTCATATCTTTTTTTCTTCCTATTTTTTCGGCCACAACAACAATTTAACGTTCCTTATTATTGAATTGAATATATTTACTTGTTAATAACGTTATATAACACTATATACCTAACGTATGTATTTCTACACGGTCTATATATGCATATATGTGTTGGTTGTGTATAGTATTAGCTTACCAGCATTATTATATGTTTTATTGAGAAAAAAATCCTGTTTGCATAGAAGTCAGTGTGGTTGCAATGCGCTGCAACTTGTTGTGTTTTTCTGCTAGATTTTTTTCAAACTGGTAGGTAACGATATTTCACTGATAATCGATTTTTTCTCTGCTTGCGTTGATTATTTTGTCTGCTCAGATTATTACGGCTCCAAAATGCTATCATCGCCAGTGACACCAATCAAATCAGTTATTTTTAAGTAGTGAAACTAAAAAATGCAATGTTCATATAATCAAGGTGGACAAGATATATATGTACAAGTCTGCTATTGCCCATGCACATATAGGCATGTTAGTTGCGTATGCACTTTTCGTAGTCACTTTAAGATAGACTGTGCGATAAGATAGAGCTCACCCTATATGCAGGTAACAAAACAGCTAATTGTCATTCTATAAACCAATAATAATAAGTGTCACTGCGGATTCTGCAGCTGCTGCTGTGCCTGTGATTGTTTTTGTGTACCTATATGTGACTTTCCTGCGTAATATTAATGAATGCATGTACGTGTGGTGATGATAAGCGTACCTTCAAGGAAGACAAAAATATTTTATTTGCACAAGCCTATCCCTTTGCCAAACCTATTGTTAGTCCTGGTCCTGCGTGGTCTACAAAAAAGTACACTTTGGTTACTCCAACCAAACCATCCATCTTGAGATCAGAAGGAAAGTGGAAGTGGTCGACGATTGAGCTGCAGTGGTAAAGTGGAATCTTGTGAAGTTTTCAACAGTGCGACAGTTTTATAAAAAAAAGTGTATTCTTGTTTATTTGAATTACTACTGGATTGTAGTTATCTTTTAATTTTGCCGGATTAAATACTTTTTTTGTTGGAAATTTCATGCGTTGTTCTGAGTGAGTTGCTGCAACACAAGTGCTGCCCTTTGTTCAGCGAATTTGTCACGTTGACCAAATCCATTGTAAACTCAAGTAAACTGTACATATACCTACTATTACTGTAGATGTAAACAGACAGTCATGGTAAGTTCAGTTCTACTTTTCAAGTGCAATTTTTGAAGCATTTTATTCTTACTGCTTTTGAACAATTTGTTTTTAAACGGGACAAGTCCAATTTCCAATGCCGCTATATACACTTTTTATGTAATTTATTGAATTGAATGTCGACGAAAATATATGTCATACTTTGCATTTAGACAATTTAATTATTATAATTTCTCCACAAAATACAAGAAGCTACTCTAAATTAGCACACTTAAAAGAATTATTAATGGCTACTTGCCTGACAACTGCACCGCACTGCAGCAATAGTAGTAGCAGCTAGTCCCATGCAGTAAAATCGCGGCGACTGGCCCCATATTATCGTTGCGGTCATTATTTCGTTGCCAGATTGATGATTGTTAAATAATGAGGAGAAGAATGAAAATCGATTGATTAAAGAGAACAAGTTAGTGCAATAACAAAAATTATAAAGCCAAAAATGTAATATACATCACGACAAGAGACAAAATAGGTGGGGTGATGAGATGCAAGGCAATGTAAAAGGGGCTGTTGACCAGTAGTAGTACGGCACCAAGAGTCAGTCACTCAAGTCAGTCAGTAGACGAGACAGTGAATATTTATGTCAAATTAGTGCCTGAAGAAATAATGCTTTTAAAAATTTTGTACACCCTAATAAACTAGTTGGTACATTGTTGATGGCGCTGAGGAGTAATAATATTTATATTGCTGCAGTAGTTGTAATACGATTAAAATCAACTCATTTACTTGTGCCCTAACCAACAATTAAATTGGAACAAATAGCGTAATAATAATATGTGCATACCTTTGCCAGATGAAAAAATAGGAGAGGCAATAAAATAGGAGGAAAATTGGGAGAGAGAACATCTTCCGTTAGCAAAAATATATATTGTTAAGCAAAAAAGGGTTAACTAGCTTTGCCATTATCTTTTTTGGTGTTTAACTTTTCGGCATTATTATTCAGTAGTATATTGTAGCACGTAATGACGCGTTGTGCATACATAATCACAATTGTTTTCCTACCTATTTGTAATACTTGTTATTATTAACATATTTAAAAACGTGCCCAAGGGTATCTTTTTTTGCAAATAATTTTCTCTGACAGCAGTAGTACTGGTTGTGGTTGTGGTAAAGAACATGGCACATTAACATCACATTATCGTCAAATCAGTTTTTGTGACTTGTAGTTGGGTTGCGTGTATGAGTGTGTGTGTGGCTCTTCTCCATACTGGTTGCACTCTTTATTTTTGTTTTTATTACTGTTTGTTAACCCATCATCATTACCATCACCTTGTTATGATTGACTGTGCATTACAATCAATTTGGAGGTTACATTATGTCATTTGTATATTTTCCATTTTACCTGCTTTATATATTTTAAAACATGAGGTAACAATGTTTTTATATTGGCACCCAACATTTAGTTGCGAAAATACTACTGCTACTACCTACTTACAAGTCTCTGCCATTTCTGGTCTTTGTACATACTTCACTACTGACCGACACATCCAATCCAAATGCAATGTACTTCACAGTTCACAGTTTTACAGACTACAACAATACATTCTCGTCTCATGTAAAAAATCAAATTTTATTATTCTAAATTGATATTTTTTATTGATATGCAATCAGTGAAACTGGTAAACGCACTGATTTACTCGAATATGTAAACGTTCTTGTAGCATAAGAAATTTTGTGTACTTTTTAGTTTTGGGTTAACAAAATTGTCATTGTCATTGTTAATGATACATGGCTTTTTCACATTCACATGTAGTTCACTGACATATCATTATTACGCACAAGTACAAAAGTTACTGCAGCTAGAACAAGGCTCCCAAATTCTCTTCAGCAGTATGAACTGAATTTGTAAATAGGCTAAGCAAAAAAGTCACTAGCTGCTCTGTCAGTTGCAGCGCAGTCAATGTACAACACGGGTAGCAGCGTCAAACGCATTTTGTCTACGTAATTGTCATGTGGCAATCCAAATCCAAAATCAAAAGGAGTTAATAACCATTTTTGATAACAATAACATTAAAATAATAATCATATGCAATTCATGGTGGTGGTGATGATGCGATGCATGCATCACCGTTTTTTAAGGATGAAAAAAACTTACAAAATGTGCTGTGTAGATGTTTTGTAATATGGAGATGTGCATTCAAATTTGTACGTGTTTAAAATCCATATTACTTGCCTAAAGTGTATCTATCTGTTGTTGTTGCTGTTGCTGCTGCTGTAATAGATAGAAAAAGCTTTATTTTTGCAGAAGGGACAAAAAATTGCAATGCTGTTTGTGCGACATGCCACTTTTCAACTAATTCCAACAAATGTGCGTGTAAGGCAACAGAGTTTGGGTACGGCAACTTGACGTTTGTTGGGTACCCCCATCCCATTATTGTAATGTATCATGTATCATTTTTGCTCATCTTGTCGCTGTTACCTAACCGTGATCATGAGCAATACTGAATTTAATATTTCAGAAAAATGCAATTTTTTAATGACAAAATTTATTAGCACTTGTCTGTCGTGTTTGTGTGTCTTCATTACAGTATATGACTCACTCCAAAAAAATATGCTAAAAGTTGGATGGTGTGTCGTCGCTGCAGTTTTTGTACACGAACGAACGTGGTGTTCATCTCTTTAGCCTCCGCGCGTCTCTTTTTTGTTGTCCATGCGTCAATAATAAATGCATCTTTTTTTAATCTATCGGAAACTCAAATTGCTCAACGCACACAAGCAAAGCGAATTATGTGAGAAAAAAAAGTTGTGTCAAGAATGTGTGTCCTATGGTATTCCCCATAAATAGATATGTTTAGAAGCGAAGCAAATAAAGATGTACAATAAAAATTAAATAAACAATTAAACATTTTTGCAAACTTCCGCTACTTTCTTAGGTATGGTTAAGTTTGCAAACTTTTTAAAAAGAGAAAAAAAGTATTCACGTTTATTTTTTAACAACTTCCACAGTGTGTCTGTGCATGATTATGCCGTTAAATCTATTGTTTTCAGTTTAATATTTGTCATAAATCATGGATATGAGTATGTATCCTAAATACAAATAAAGTCCTAAAACTAGCAACTATTTGTCGACAAAATGTGCCATTTGCATAAAGATCATTCAAGAAAGTTTGCCCTTTGAGTATAGAGATCGTCTTTTAGATCTT
>JAHZMT010003404.1:0-10067 GCA_027743785.1 Sinhomidia bicolor
TAGCATATTTGCGGTGCTTACCAAAATAACAAAAAAGTAAAAAAAGTGATGGTGTTAGCACTGTTGAATATTACGGCGTCCGTTTATTTTTACCGTTGTTCACTCACATTCCCCCTTATTGATTTGCAAGGAAAAAAAGGAAAGTTAAGAATAGCGTTGGTCCAATATCAACGGGAAAACGATAAAAAATAGGGATACATACGTACATACATACTTTTTTTTAGAAAGAATGCATGAACATGGGACACTGGAGCACTTGCTGTTACCACAATTCCACATTCATCGATTCACTGCACCGCCAGCCACGTCTGCTCAAGTGTTATTAGATTGAAATGTATAAAAAACACCCATTTTTATATTAGTGTACGTGTGTGTGATGTGCACGTCTATTATTCGTAGGAATCATGAATCATCTGCGGGAAAGAAGAGAGAAAAATGGAGAAAGAGCCACTTTTTTTCTTCTTGTGATGGCTCCCCTTTCACCACTCAAAATAATGTCATAATATCTATATATAGCAATATTACTACATATGTATTATTATTCTGCATACCTATTACTACTTGCATATCACCACAAGATAAACAACATACAAACACACACTCTCTTTCTCATTCTCTCTCCCTCTCACAAAACGATTCAGTATGGAACGCTGAACGAGAAAAAAAACCAAATAAATTGTTTCACTGTTGTAAAAACAACATCCATCTTTTCATCCATTTTTGGACCACCCGTTGGCAAAGGACAAGTTTTTAACATTTTTAGCCAGCCATCAAAATAAATTTATTTTATACGTATTTCGTCAACAACGACTCACTCCTCTCTCTCTCTCTTTCTCCCTCTGCTAGCTACAGCTGGCATATAACTCTTGTGAAAATGTGGAAAGGAAGTACAAGTGCAATGTGGTAGATTTCCCTGAAATTTGCTTCTTTGTTCAAGCAGCAGCACATAGAATGGTAGTAGAGAGAGGCAAGAAGGAGACGGAAGAGTTGTTGTTGTGGTACGGTAAAAGCACATAACCACCCGTTGGCAAAGGACAAGTTTTTAACATTTTTAGCCAGCCATCAAAATAAATTTATTTTATACGTATTTCGTCAACAACGACTCACTCCTCCTCTCTCTCTCTCCTTCTGCTAGCTACAGCTGGCATATAAACTCTTGTGAAAATGTGGAAAGGAAGTACAAGTGCAATGTGGTAGATTTCCCTGAAATTTGCTTCTTTGTTCAAGCAGTAGCAGCAGCACATAGAATGGTAGTAGAGAGAGGCAAGAAGGAGACGGAAGAGTTGTTGTTGTGGTACGGTAAAAGCACATATATTATACTGTGGTACATAGATTTTATATATTATTCATGAGTTGTGTGGTACACAGTCATTTGCAACATGAGTAGCAACAGCAACAAGGAACGACGACGAAAAGAGGAGCAAAGAGCAAAAAAAGAAAGCAAAAGCAAATAGAAGGGAGAAAGAGAGAGAGAGAGAGAGAGCTGAGGATCATTAGAGCGTGCAACAATACGTTATTCCTGTGTATACGTACAATTCACAGTGGAGTACGCACTAGAGGGAAACTTGGTGCCATAAGCAATGAAATTGTATGAAACCAAGTAGAATTGAGATGAAATGGCAATGTTGTATAAATGCGTTTACATTGCATGATCATATTATATATAGTTTTTTGAGCCTAGAATGAAATTATAAGAATGCTCATCTTATGGAAGTTTGAAGCGAAAAACTTGGAGCTATAAATGAATGTTGTATGTACATGTACATGTATAGGCATGTACACTGCTACTTGCGTGTAGGTACTTTTTTTATAGAAAAAGTGTATCTTTTCTTTTGCCACTCAGTCCCGCTTCTCCTCTCCTCTTCTCTGCAACAACAACAACGTGATGTCAATTACTCTGTTATTCTTATTTTTTTCAAGCTCATAGGACCTTTTAAAAAGCTTTGATTTGACGCTGGTCCGTAATGGATCTTTTCGCTAGGGCATATTACAACCGTTTCATTCGTATTTTGTAAATGAATTATAGCAGTAGTGAAAACAAGAAGAAAAAAGTAGGGGTACGCTGCTGAACTAAAAAGTAAGAAAAATAATAATAATAAAAAACTTGTAGTAGTAATGAAGTGCAATCACGTATAACTTTGTTATTATATATGCCATGCAGCATTTTGTAACAATGTGAAATTGCTTCTCAATTGGAATTTAATTAAAGTCCTACTTCATTTCACTTGAATAGCAGCTCCACCATTACAACTGCCAACTTTCCCTTGCTTATTCCTCATTTTCCGCCAAATGAAGCTTGTTTGATGCTGCCTCAGTCTTTGAGAATGAAAAGCTTTTGTACGTAAATGCTCATGTATAGTTAGTAGTTGTACGTTTTTTTCTACAATTTCATTTTCCAACTTCTACTCAAGTAAGCAAAGCACGCTTTGTTAATCTTTTTGCAAAGCCTTTTGCCATCTCCCTTCTCGTCGCTACTTACTCATCACAATTATATTAGCATAAAATGTTTTAAGTCTAACAGCAAACAGGATCGGAGTCACTGTGAAAAGAGAGTGATGGGAATGACGAGACGATGTTATTACGCTCTATACTCGATACAATTTTTATTCACTCTCTTGTTTGCGAAAAAAGTAGAATGTACACGTACATATATATATATACATATATACATATACATATAAGCAGCACTAATGATGACAAGGAGAAAGTATACAATGACGCGAACAAAGTCGAGAGAAACATAACAAGCTCATTGGGAATAATGCGTTTCATTTATCTTGATATAGAGAAGCATACTCTGTCTGACTGAACTACACGTGTAATCGTGTAAACCATGAAACAACAATTACCGTTTGTCGCTAACTACGTTAAAAAAATCTTATTTATTATTGTGGCGAGTTGCCGTTATTCCATACAACACACACATAACTAGCAGAAAAAAGGTGAACGATCTAATTGTCTGACCTTTTGGAAAGGATACAAATATTTTCAACCTGTAAATAAAACGAGCCGTGTGTAGCGTAGTGTGTTCATTATTGTTGTTATTCTTATTATTACCTACTCATAATGACGGCTAGCAGCAGGATAGGGCTGCTGGCTGGCAAGCGGAAGCTGATTTCCCCTTTCTAGTAAACCTGAGCTAATTACTATCATGACACAGAATGATCGACTCTGATGAGATGAGGCGTAGGTTGGTAGATAGGTAGGCAGATAGATATATGTATGTAGATACTACAGGCAGGTTGATATAATGTTACTGTAACCCGACGTATAACAGCATTATCCTCGTTTGATATCTCTGATGTTGCTGCCACGCACACTGCTATGAGCTGAGAGAAAAAAACCTTATGAAATAATCATGTCCTTCCATTACCTTTATTATTACTGTATAGGGATCAAAAGCTGGATACAACAAGTCCGGAACTCCGCAATGATGGGCGTACGAAAGGATTACAAAAGATGGGATTATGATGATGAAACGGAAATCACAATGGAAGAACAACTGACGCTCGAAGAGAATCCCGATTCCAACAGTCTAGGTGGAGGAATGGATAGTTTGAACAGCTCCAGTTTTCCACCGCCGAATATTGTACTAAGTAGCTCTCCCATTCGAAATCGGGAGGTGAAGCGCTCGAGGAAAGCAACGACAAAAGAGAAAGTAAGTTGTTGTTCTTTTGGCTTGTAGAGCATGTTAATGATTTGTGTATTGTTATTATAAAATAACCAGTCTGCATTCTTTTCACTACTTCTCTTGGCTCATTTAAATATACATACATACTAATCAGATACCTAGGTACACTGGTACAATATGCATCAATTGAACTTGTAATGTAATTATAAATTAAAGCAGATAATGGCATAATACATGGTTTGGCAATTTCTTTTTGGTTGTCTAGTTGTCTACTGTCTACATTAGTATTAGAGAGGAAAAACAATGGCGACATCATCAAATATATACAAAATATGTAGGTATAAAGAGATATGAGCACGTTTGTACATAAAAAAACTTTATCCATTACACTAATGCAGATTATATAACCTGATGATTTCCTTTGTTTGTACTAGGTACGCATTCTATTTTTATCCTTTTTTGTTTTTTTTTATTTCCCATACACTTTCACTGGTCTCGCTGATGATCATCATGAATATGAGACTTTCACTAATGCAATGTTTGTCCTCCTACGAATTGATAGCTCTATCAGAATCCATTAGCATCCTCTCCATTTTTTATGTATGTTTCTCATGAAGATGATAATATTGCAAGACAAGGACCAAACTTGTAAAATAGAATAATAATATGTTTATGTACACAGAGCAGCAGCAGCGGCAGCAGTCAGCCAGTCAGCCATGCCTTGGAATGTAACATGTTTTTATATTTTGTCTTTCCGTTATGTTCAATGGATGTCTGACTGTGAGTTATTGTACCTACGCATTGCGAACCAAGCAGTTTGGTTGAATTGCAAAAGGCAGGATGACGACAGTCATTCCAAAAAAATAAACTACTTACTAGTAATAGCAGTATATATAGTAGTTGTATGTAAAAAAAAGTAGGCAGACGCACAAGATCTTTTATCCTGAATTTTTTGCAACATTACGTAAATATAATGCTTGATGGGCATGTTTTATGAACGAGAAAGCTACAGCTCAAAACTGATATGATATGTTGCAGATTCAAATGTCAGATGATACGTTCCATTATAATGTATGTTTTTTTTATCCTAATATTCTAAAAAAATGTACGACAACAACAACGGCTGCATGCAATATTATATATATAGAGATATCAAGCAAACGTCTCACTTACGTACGTAGTCAGTCACTTAGGTATATAGTACATTGCCCCGTATATATTTTATTTTATAATGATGTAAAAAAGATAGGATAGAAGCTATATGTAGAGACGATACATGTAGGCCCTTATGTCTGGTTATCTATTTTTTTGCTTTCTTTTACTCATGCCCTTCCAGTTTCGTTTAGGTACACATGTAATTTTTAGTGCTGATGTTGTACCACTGTAAACATCTCATATTCTCTGACTGGATGATGTTATTTTATCATTTTTCTATTTGCCTTTCTTGCCACCACCACCAACAACAACATCAGCAACAGCAGCACAGCCTTTACTTTGTTTGTACATACCAGACCAGCCATTTTGGATATTTGACAGGTTGCAATATTCATATATCATTCATTGTTGAGCCTTTTGGGAATTTCATATCCTTGTCTTTTTTAATAACATAATGCCTTTCTCCGTAACATTTTAGCATGTTTATAACGTTTTCGATGCGCGTTGGTAAAAAAAATATCCATTGTAATGCCTATATACATACTACATGTAATGTACTTACAAAGTTTTCCTGAATTCTGTAGATATCAAAAGGATTCCTGTTATTACAGTTCTGTTTTCATCAATTGAACTCAAGTCTTTTGTTTTTAAAAACATGCGTTGAATTAAATTACATTCCATGTTTTCAGGTTAAATGTACGCCGTTCTACATTTTTTTCTAATTTCATTTACTAGCGTATTGTTTACACAATTTTGCAAATTTTGTGAAATATTTGAAATATATCATCCATATAAATGTACTAGCGATTTTATCGTTGTACTTTGTGCATATATTTTATAAAGATAAAATTATTGGGTTCAAATTTAACGGTCGGTAGGGTAGGATAAAAAAACAATATACATATTTCATTCAAAGTTAAAATTGATTTTTGGTATCTGAAGTTTTTATGAATATTTAACTACAAGTACTATTACTTTTAAAACAATAAATTAAAATGTGTAATATTGACTGATCCTTTCCTTTCAGGTCCAGCTGATAGCGATTTCGTCCGGTGTAATCCTACTGGGCTTCATTGCTGGCTTCTTTGTAGGTGTAAAGGAGAGACCCTCAAAGGAAACAGAACGACATTCCAATAAACATCACTTAGGAGCTGTCACAATCGGTTCAGCAAGTAGTAACGCAGATACCCTGACAGGAGGAAGCATTTTTCATGAAAATCCCGAGACCTTTTATCATAATGTAGCAAACGAAATTAAAGCAGAAAACATCCGACGTAACATGCAGTAAGTACACTAGTACCCTTTTTGCATTTAAAAGACCTACATAATATTGCAAATATGATGAGCCCTTTAAAAGAAAACTAATCGTAACATTCTCTGATCGTAACATTTTAACCGCAAAAAAATTGTAAAAACAATTGTTATATGTATTTCTAGACTAGAAATTGAATCAAACAAAGTTAACTTAAATTGTGCTTTCTCCCATGTACAATCTAAGAATACGAAATGGATTTTTTTGGTATTGTTAAAAGGTATATGTACTTATATATTGATATCATAAATAATGCTTACACAGACGAATGAGCCAAGAAGAGCATCAGGCAGGAACACTCGAAGGTAAATCCATGGCTTATGCCGTTCGGGATCTGTGGAGAGGTTTTGGAGTATCCGTCCGTATTGAAGAGAAAAAAACCCTGATAACAAGGTAATGTGTGTGTGTGTGTGCGCGCTCCTTCTTTATTCTTCTTTATGCCTATCCCTTTTTTTCTTCCCTTTTTTCTTTTTATTATCAAAGTGGTGGTATGTAAAATATGTACAACCACGTTATCACATTTTCTTTTGAAAAATAGACATTTCACATTTTTGACTCAAGTAGTTCGTTCTTCTCTTTTACGCTATGCCTGCCACCCTCCTCTTTTTTCTGCTTGTTTTTTTCTATTGAAGCATTTTTTTGTTGGGACGTTAGAAAAAAAAGTTTTTTTTCTTCCCTTCGCTTATCTGTTGAAAGGAAAATTACAGTAAAGTTGTGTGAGTGAGTGTGAGTAAAAAGTCTGTTTCAATTACAAAAAGTGAAGAGCACATTCCAAGAAAGAGGAAAAGCCTAAAATAATTTATCAGAAACGAATATCTGTGCTGAATTCTAATGAGGAGGAAGCACTCTGCCTACTCCAAACAATACGTAGGTAGGTATATACAAGTTTCGCAGAATTTTTATGAGAAAAGCATTTTTTCTAATTTTGCGTAGGATGACGCTGTTGAAATGAATTTGGGTAGGAACTATACCTTTTGCATATTATTACAAGAGAGATTTTTTAGAGTGGTATTGTTTTAGAAATGGAAACGAATTATGGGGAATAACTTATGATTGCAGCAAAAAAAAGGAAACCCGTTTTTCCCCTTTTCTATCGCCACTTCCTGTGCTGCTGGGATCAGATCAAGGTGATCTTTGTAGGCTTTGTGTAAGTAGATATATACATATTTCGACAAAGAAAAGAAGCATTATACTAAACCAAGGGAATGGAATAAGGATCGACAAGTGTAGTAATGTATGCGCTCCGATTTCAAAAATCCATCGAGGCTTGAAATGAGAGAAAAATTGGATTTTAAGTATTCTGCTCAGAGACTTGAATGTTTTCTAGCTCTCAAAGGGAGTCTTCTTCCTCTTCTGCTCTGCTTCTCGAGTTTTGACTTGAAGTCAGACAGAGTGGAGAAGAGTGGCTGTGACGTGTAAGCACAGTAACGTTGCTTTCACCGGAAGTTCTACTTTGAAGAAATATTATTAAAGTTCGAGGCAGATATGTATACATACATACATATATACATTTCTAGTTTCTAAATGTTGTATAGTGCCGACTGCTGCAGAGAAAGGGAAGGGTCAACAAATCTGAAGGAAAGCCCTTAAAAATTGGAACGCCGTAGTCAATGTCATCATCATCACATCGTCAGTATCATTCTTCTGATCTTGGTTGGAGGCATGAAGCAAAGCAGCGTACAAGATGCTTGTAGCGTTTCAAAAAGTAGTATAGTGCAGAGAGATGTGGAGCGATATCAAAAATTGAAGTTTATACAACCAGCTACATACATACATACATACTCACACAGCTTTCTTTTTTTCAGCACAAAGATAAAATTGTTGTACACCACATAAAATACATTGACTCAAACTCAAAGAGACTTTATAGCACAACGAGTAAGTAGGAGTAACTGTGATGATAGCAGAACTCAGAAACACATCCAGCCAGAGAGCATGCTGCTGCTGCTGCTGCTAGCAAGCATGTTCATGCTATATAGCAATATTCACAAGAGTGGAAGTTGCTCAGCGAGTTGATTCCAATATCCCTTGTGATTTAGTGATAAAAAATCTGAATTGACTGTATACATGCTCGACGGTCTCTGGTATTCCCCGTCCGTTTACTGGCTTGGCTCCGCTGCTACAACTACTGCTGCGACTCTTTGTGTGTGTGTGTGTGTGCTTCAGAGTCTGTGAAACAAAAGCTAGTATGACTCCAAGTAAAAAGAAAGAAAAGGACGTCGAGAGGTAGTAGCACTAGTGCTTTGTCGATATTGCATAAAAAATTTCTACACACACATACACAGAGTCAGTCGCAAAGAGAAGCAATGGAGACGAGAGAACATTCTCTTTCGCATATTAATCTACTTTTTTCGATTACATCCGCTGAAAAGATTACCGCACACGTATTCATTGTTATTACACAATGCTTTTTTCATGACTTCGACGAAAGGAGGTCCAAGATGAAGAAGAAGAAGAACAGTAGGAAGATGTGAATGAGAGAGAGAGAGGGTGAGTGAGAGAAGAGATGGGAGGATAAGTTGTAGAGCATTTTTGGAGAGCGACTGAGAGGGAGAGAGAGAGAGAGAGAGAGAGAGTAAAAAGTGCTTAGTTAGTTGAGAAAGTACATATAATATACTTTATAGACGTGCACACACAGATTGAGAGAGAAAGTTCATATTATCATCAGAGAGTTTTCTGTGGTGTAAGCGATACGGCATGTAATTTGCTATCATACAAAGTGCTTAAAAAAGGCGGTGTTTATTATCTTTGTTCTCTCTCTCTCCCTCTTACGCTGTTTCATTGTATACATATTTCTATATTATATACACGATGATGTCGACTTTACGAGAGAAAGCAACTGAAATACGGCCAGAGAGAGAGAGAGAAAGAGAGCCGCACACAGCAATAATAGTAGGGTAGCATAGTGTGATGATGGTGTGTTGGCTTGTTTAGAATTTGAGATTGGGTTGCTGATGATGGGAATGGGTATGATGATGTTGTTGATGATAGTACCGGTACTGGTGGTTGCACATAAAAAGTATGTAGGTAGGTTATTATAGACAATCTTATCATGGTCATATGCTTTCTATAAAATGGAGCTGTAAAATAGTAAACGTAGTAGTAGTAGCAGTAGTGGGTAGTATGAATGATACGATAATAACCTGTGCGTCAGGATAATATATCTTTTTTAAGCTTCTTGACATTTTTATGCGTTACTTTTTCACTGGCTTTTCTTGCTTCAAACGGATAATTGGGTGCTAAAACAAACTTATGATCTGAATTTTGTACCATTTCCTTTTCACTTCATCTCATCATCAAGACTGACGACTGGTTAGATACTGATTCTTCTTCTTATTGTTATTCTTCTTGCAGAACGGATTCGTTTAACTATGTCGAAGTATTAGATGGAAACGAGACAGTTCTTTTCACCACCTCGAAAATTGGCGATGACGTGAATCTCCCGAATTCTAAACCCATAGTGGCCTTTTCTCCCTCCGGAAACTGCAGTGGTAAGAGAAAAAGAATGAAAGGAATACACCAAAAAGTTTATAAGAATTTTAAAAATATATATATAGGTTTACATAATAATATTTCTATATAAATGACATAGCAGTGCAGACAGGCACGCTATTTTTGATGCGGTGTGTTAGAATTTTCACTTTAGTCAGGACAATTGTGATGATGATGATGAGCATTATTGAATCGTCAAACATTTTCTTTTATGACAATAGTTATGATTATTTCGTAGAGAATAGAATACATGCTTTTCCTTTTCCATACTATTATTAATATTATATTGGCATACATATGTCGGTCGACCATGGTATTAGCACACACCAGCACATACCACTAATAATGAATAGAAATAAAAATGTTTTTGTATGGTTTGCTTTATCTTGCGTTGATGCGTCTAGCAGGTGTTCTTAATACTAACTTGGGCAATATTGTTAGTGCCTCTAGTGCTCTATCATTATCAGAAACATCGTC
>JAHZMT010003405.1:0-13969 GCA_027743785.1 Sinhomidia bicolor
TTTTCACCTTGCTCCATTATTATTATTATTCATTTTTGGTGGTGATGGTGCACAACTTGATATGGACTGCTGCGATAAAATGGAGAAAAGTGAAAGTGAACTGGTATAGGCATATCTTCTTTTTGCTTTCTTCTCTACAAATGCTTTTGTATCACACGGGAAAAGAAGCATAAGCTATAAAATTGTTTTTTTTTCTCGGAAGTTGCTTGTACTACTACTGCTTCTACAACTGCTACTACAAGACCATGAAATAATGTGAACAATTTTCATTTGCTAACAACGGCACTGCACTGGCGGTGATGGCTGGCTAGCTTGTACATAGCAGTGCAATATTTTCAGATGGAGCGAGAGTCAAAGCGTTATTGTTATTATTATTATTATTATTATTTATATATGAGTACCTATTCACGGGTATATTCATTGTAGGCATATATCAAACAAGTAGTAGCAGCGACTAGTGGTGGTGGTTGTTGGTGATGATGATGGCATAGTAGTGGTGGTTGAGTGGTTTCTTGCTTGGATTGCGCGTACAGCGTGTATTCAGTTTCACCGTCTCCTTTTCTCGCTTGTATACTTTGAGAGCTTTCACATGAGCTATCATCTCTTTTCTCTCTTGTTCAGTTAATAATAACCTTTGAAAAATGTAAATATCTTGAGTATAAGTGTTTCACATACAAAAAGCATACCTCCCTTCACCACCACTGCAACCTTGTCTAGTATTATATGTACACTTAAAAAAACATGTACGTTTTTTTCTGTCATTTTTCTCCTTTCTTGCAATCCCCTGTGCTTGCTTATATGTATTATATGCTACCTACCTTATTGCATAATAATAACAGTAATGGATCCATCTCTTCTTCTTCTCAAGCTCTCAACATAACAGCAAGGAAGAAAAGAGCGAAAAAAAAGGATTGTGGTAAAGGGCTGCAAAAACTGAAAGCGTCTGCTGCTGCTGCTGGAACACAAAAAGGCAGAACGGGACCATGCTCTATACATTACTTTTGCTTTCCGCACACCATCACCATCATCCAAATACTTAAACCAACTGATTTACATTCTTTTGTCATCATCACTGTTTTCTTACAAAAGTATGGGAAAATACGAACTGTGACAAAAAGAAGGGAATGTTACGGTACGCAATAATATATTTTGTGTAGGCACAAGGAAAACAGTCGAAATATTACGGCGCTCGTTTTTTGGACTCTCTTTCAATATTAAATATTGAGTTTACTGCCAAGTTATTCTCAAATAAAATAGGTAGCCCACTCACTTCATTTAGGCTATTAATTATTTTCAACAAAGTACATTATATTCTTATAGTTAGTAGTGAAATATATGTACATAATATAATGCATAGATATGTGCCCATCGTGGTAATGAAATTTCACTTCTGCTTGCTTACATACTTATTTAGCCGAGTGTGCACTACAGGGCAGGAAAACCGTTCGTATGGAAGAAGCAGCAGCTGAATAGAAAAGGAAAAGCAAAAAGTATGTTTTCTGCTGAAGTTGGCAAACGAGTTTTGATTCTAGCAGCCTCCAGGGAAGTAAACTCCTTTTTCCTTCCTGTTTTTCCTACCATCATATTTATTATTATTATTATTATTATCATCATCATCATCGTCATCTCTTTATCAGCCAAACACATTGCCGTTTACACAGATGTACAATTTAGCATCTCCACTTAAATTTCTTGCATATTCATACATTTTCCCTTCAGAGAGATATGGTTATATTTTTAATATTTGAGAAAGTAAATACACCCAGGTTTTAAATGAATTGTTACATCAAAAGTTGCTAGACTTTGGGGCAAGTATATTTTGATAAATATTAGTACTAAAAGTAATTGAATAAATTCGTGGCTGAATATTATTCTTTCTTTCTTTCTTCTTCTTCTTCGTCTGCTTCTATCTAGATATCCGGTTGCTCTACTACTATTACCACTGCTACTGCACGAAATTGAGGTCAATTCCAGCTGGAATGGTGAGGAGAGGAAGACAAGGAAACTGTAATATTATGCTAAGTCGATAAGACGATAAGATTACACAACTTGTTTTTTGCTACGTGGCCAACGTAAGTAACTGAATCAGTTGAAAGTGTGGAAAGAAAAAGAAAAAAAATTATATATATAAATTGCTACGTACTTTCCCTTTTTTATTTATCTTCCCTGCACAGTTTATCTTTTTCACAGCCGCTTTGTTGGATATTATTATGTTCAAATGTAAAGAAGTAGGCACTACACTACTGTCTTAGATTTTTCACATGAGTTTTCTTTTTATCTTGTTACCATCAACTCTACCCTTCTTGCAATTACTGGAGCATTCACACAAAGCAAAAAATATATATATATACTTAACACATTCTCTTCTTTTGTTTCTGGTCAAAGATTAAACAAATATTTCAAGGGAGAAAAAGTATGGTGGTAGGTAAAGATTACAGATAATGTTTTTTCCCCTTGTTCCTACTACATACTACTGCCATATTCAAGATTATAATGTGATGATGGAAAATGATGAATGTGCTGAGCATGCAAAGAAAATGGGTGTAAAACATTTTTTTATAGATGGGTATTGCCTTGTTTAACTGACTGAATCAATTTGAATATTAGTTTAGAGGAAAAAGGTTGTAGGCTAGCTGGTTGGAGAAAGAACACACGTGCATATATTATGAAGAAAAAAAAAGTTGGAAAAAATATATTGTACAACGTGAAGTTGCTCAAAACATGCTGACGCTTCTTTTGAATTTCTACTACTACATTTCATTTCTCTCCGGATAGATAGATACACATAAACTCATACGCTATATTACTGTGCTACAACAAGCAAGCCTCATCATCACAAAGAATATGATAAATTGAGCGAATAACTGGGAAGCAGTGTAAACGGGCAAAGAAGAAGAAGAAGTAGAAGAAGAAGAGAGAAATCAACTAACTCACTCTTCTCTGCTTTTTTCCCTCTTGTAAAAAAATCTCTCACGCACGCATTCATGCAGCGGGAGATTCCTAGAAATTTGGAGGCATACAGAACAGACAACACAAAACATTAATGTTGCGTAACATCCAGAATTATATATCAAAAAAGGCTCACTACTCACAACAAAGCTACAACAACCAAACATTACTACTCCGTTATCATTTCCTTTATTCGGCATTATATCAAAAAAGTCTCATCTAGAAAATGATGCAGGTATATATGTATGTACATATGTACACACAGAATATACAAGTGAGTAGTAGGTAGGTATGTACGTAGTATTATTTTTTAGAGAGATAAACATGCAAAGTGTAATGTTACTAGGTACAGTACGTGTATACATATATATATATATCTACTTATTATTGTTTCACGGAATGGCTTCTTTTTTTCTTTCAGCTGACTGTTTTATAGCATTGTATTTCCACCTTTTTGCTGCTCTACAACAAAAAAAGAGAGAAAAAAGTCTCTACACTTTTTTGTATGCTTTTTGTATGTACGTACGTACGTACGTACGTTGGTATGCGTATGCCTACAATGAAGCTAACGGTCTCCAGGGGAAAGTTACAATCTTCACAAGATTACTCTTACTCCATATTCTACAATTTAAGTGCAATATTTTCTCTTTACATTTTCCTATCATTTTCTTCCCTCACCACGGCTTATTTCATTTTGTTGTTCTTCCTTTTTCTCTCTCTTTCTCTTCTGCTGTTGCTACATACACACTACTCGTCTCACACGTACGTGCTATTATATACTACTTTTTTTCTTTTCTGTATTTATTTCAGCATTACTGCTGCGTTGCATGCATTGACATTGTTTTTTGATGTTGTGCATGTTGAGAAACGATAATACTTGTACAACTACTACTACTTGTTTACTTATACATGATACGTGTGTTATTATTATTTTTTTGCTTTTTCCTTGTGCAACTTTTGCTGCTGTTGTGTAGCGCTAGCGCCATATTGAAATGATCATTTGGCATTGCAACAGCAATTTCACATTATGATTCCAGCGTAGAAATCATTTCACTTTTTTTCTGCTCAATTTCCACCTGGAAACTGAAGTGCTATCAGGGAGAGAGAGAGAGAGAGAGTGAGTGAGTGAGCAAGCGAGTCGAGTGCGTGCCTATGTGACTGCAACTTCACATTTTCAACCGCATTCTTCTTCTACTTCATTGTTTTTTTTCATGTACACACAAACTATGAAATTTATTCGAATGGCAGCAGTCATCCTCCTCTTAGTTGCTGTGAAAACTGCAACAGCAGAAAAAAACGGAAACAGAAATGCCGACAAAAAAATACGCTTGTTTTTGTGTGTTGTTTGCTTGACGCAAGAATGTGAGAAAGGTTAATGTTATTGACGAGGAAAACACATGCAAGCAAAAACGTAAAGCGTATTATAAAAAGGGTTGAGGAACGAAAGAGTGAAAGAGGAAATACGGAAACAATTCGAAACAAAACGAACGGCGATGAGGATGACGACCAACACAAGAAAAAGTTGTGGAGAAATAGAAATAGGAGAAAATGACGATGATGATAATGATGCAGAGAGAAATTATTATTTGTACTTGTGTGCTGACTACAGCTAACATTACTAGAAATGGTGGTGGTGACTGGCGACCGGACTGGGAGCATAATAGTTATAATAAAAATAAAAATGATCCGGCAACAAAAGTGTGTATGGACTATGGACTGGAGCCATTTAAGGTTTTTAAAGTTGATATAAACATGTCGTAAAAAGGATTTTTTTGGTGATTTAATAACCATTATGCATGCTTGTACAAGCTGAGGATGATTTTGATGCTGATGGCGATAATAATAATAATAATAATATATGCAATAACAGTAAAGCTGTACAAAAAAGTCAACAAATGGTGTAAATGTGTGACTGATTGTTGTTGCAAATGGAGAAAAAATGAAAATAAAAGTTGTACACAATAATGCTTTCGTATATTGAAGCGTTACGTTATTGCCTTATGAGGCATTAAATTTGCTTTTTCCGAAACTTAACTGCCACCAATTTGTGGAGGGATGTACATTTTATTGCCGGTAAGGAAGAAAAAAATATGCTATAATGTTTTTTTTTTATTTTAATTTGTCAGTATTTCGTAAAATATACTACATCAAAAGAGCTTTCAGATTTATTGATGAATAGAAAAGAGCGAGAATTAATTATTCTACAAATTTATATTTTTTACACATGCACGGGGAGTGAAAGCCAACTTTGAAAGAGTTTTCAAAATCAAATCAAATATTACGCAAGCAAAGCATATAATATTTTATTTGCAAGCTTGGCTAAGCTATAAAAAATTAGCATGGAGATGAAAGCAAGTGCAGATGACACAGTAAAAAACACAGTGGATGCATGCTAATGATGAAGCAAGAACATAAATCACTTTCCCCTTGTTTTTGCAACAAGTTGGCTACAAAGCAAGTTCATTAGAATTGCAATTAATTTGTCAAAAGTCAAAATGAACAAAGTGTTCCTTTTTTTAGAAAAAAAACGCTTTTTAATGATAACGGTGACATTTTGGTTAAATACATTTCTACAGTATATGCATATTATCTAATTAAGTTGCAAACAAACAAGTTGTTGAATCCAACAACTGTAGTAATTGATGATCTAAACTACACACGTTGCAATCACTGCAATGGTATTTTGTTTATTTCAAATTGTAAATTCTAATAAAAAAATATATATATTCTCATTATTTCCTCCAAAAAATTCATAAGTTTACACTGCAGCATATTTTCAAGCTTGCACTAGTTTCCCATATTTTTTTCACTTGACATGCCATCACCCATCACGAAGATGGACGATACGTGTACATACCTTGCTAGTTAACCTGCACGACCACCGCCACCATTCCAGTTGACTTCTTACAGAAATGTAAGTAGTTTCCCCTTAAAACGTCCCACATTGTCAGTCTTTCTGATTGCTAAGTATGACTGACTCTCTCTCTCTCTCGCTCGCTGGTTGCTATTTTGTATTTTTATTTTTTTATATCGCTTTTTACGCTTTGCAGCAATTCTAAACCCCAAACTTGCCTTTTTTTCTCAGCCCTTAGTTCGCTTTTGTTTATTTGGAAGTGTGTATATGTAGCAGTACTAGTAGTGGTCGCAGTAGCATGTAGTAATGCTGGTAAACTCCCTCCCTTCGTCTCACTCTCACTCTCTCTCTCTACATTTCGGCTTAATGCTTGTCTGGATGGCTGGCAGGCTGGATAATGTTGAAAAGTGAAAGGAGGAAACGGACCGTGCTCTCTTATATATTATATCCCATCCCAACAGTCCAAAAAAATCTTACCTAGCTTCCGAATTTCGTGTAAGTGTGTCTATCTGTTCTTTAACCACTGGCTTGAAGCGTTATATATTTCAAAGTAATGTAGTAACAGTAGCAGCAGCAGCAAAAGCAAAGTAAAAACACACAAGAACTTTCTTTTTTTCCCTTTTCGATACAAAATGCTACTGCAGTAATAGAAGCAGCGTAAAACTTGCCTATACTACTTTTGTGTAAAATATGATGATATGATGGCAGCGGTGGTGAAAGTGAATGAGTTTGTTCAAGTTGAGAAAAAGCAGCAATGTTGATACTACTCTCTGGTAACAGTGCGAGCAGCAGCAGCAGCAGCAGACAAGCAACGTGGTGGCTTTACTTTCCATTCCAACTCAAACTTCCCCTTTAATTCTTTTTCGTCTTCTGCAGCAAAACCAGCAACGGCAGCAGTAGCAGCACAGCAGCAGCAAGAACAAACCAAACGCGTTTGCCTTTTCCTCTTTTAGTCTCTCTTTTTCTCTCTGTAGTCCAACAACTCGAAAAACTTGACTCCTTCTCGGCGTCCATATATATGGAAGCAACAAGGGAAAATGGTGTTTGGCTTTCTATCCTCTTCTCTGCTCTTCTTTCTACAGCAGTACACCTAGCTTCTTAGAAGCTCAAAAAAAAGACAAAGAACGAAAAAGCATCACTTTCATCATCGCAAGTGTAGCTATAGTAGTAGACGCCACGTTTTTGGCCACTTAATGCTTCACCTCGTCTACTTGACTTTTAATTAACTTAAAAAAATATAATCTAGTAAAGTTATCTTCCCTAATTTTTCTAAAGTTTTCAAAACAGATTTTTTTTGTGATTTTGGTTCCACAAAGAAAAAAAATCAGCGCTAAACAAGTTAGTGGCTGTACGTTATACACTATCTGGAGGCACATCGTAAAAAAATAGTTTTCTATCTCATTATCTTTGTTCAGTAATAATAATAACACTAGCTTCTTCTAAAAACATTTTTCACGTTGCTGCTCGCCCCTTCTTTTCTCTAAAAATTCATCAACATCAGCTTTGGTGAAAAAAAGTTGTAGATTAATTGTAAAAATATGGTGAATTTTGTGTATCTGTGCTAAGATTCTTCTTTAACAAGGAACAAGAAACTTTGTTGCTTTTCTTTTCAATTGAAAACTTTCTTCAAGTTCATTTCACCACAATAATAATAACAATAATAACATTAACAACAGCAACCAGAAGACTTTGTTATTCTTCTTTATTCTTTTAACTTTCCTCTTATAAATAGATGATAGTCAATAAACTACACACTTTAAGCTACGCTCAAAACTTGCTTTACAATAATAATAATAATAATAATAACAACAACAACAACAAGAGTGCCACTCACTCAAACATTTTGATATTTCTTCTCCATAAAAGTAATCGTTTTTTTGTTTGCTTCTTCACAAATCTTGTATGCTATGAAATTGCCAAGGATAAAAAACAACTTAGCAAACAAACTTCAGCTTATTATTTAAGTAATAATCTCTTTAACAGAGAAATGAAATTTTGACAATTTTTTTGTTCTATCGTTTTGTCTTCTTGTCTCTCTCTCTCTCTAACCAAACAACTTTGAGCTTTTACACAAATAATATTTTAAAAAACATTGTGTGTGTGTTTAGTGTGGGCGAGATCTATCTAAAATAAACAGTGCTCAACATCAACAACTTTAAAAAAAGAAAAACAACAGTAGTAACAACAACAACGACAACATCAACCTTCTCCGAAGAAAATATTTGAAAAAGCAAGAGACTTACTAAACTAATAAGCTGTCCGTTATTGATGCAAGATACACACTATCGATAATAATAATAATAATAAATAATAATAACAATAATGGTAATAAAACTGATGTACAGTAGTAAAACCACCACTGCCACCACCATTTCCACTTGTTTCTGTTCTCGTACACGTCCACTTTGACCATTATTAAGGTTCATCATTCATCCTTTTTATGTTTATTCCCCTCTTCACAAATACTTTGCCAAATCTTCAAGATTTTTCGGGGGTGGTAGAAAAAGCTGTATATTATACAGCTGCAACAGCAGCAGCAGCTGTACATACAACAACGAGTGACTTTCAACTTTGTAGTGCCCACTTACTAGTGCCCATCAAATCTTGTTTACGATAGCTGCAAAGAAACGTATGACGATGATGGATGGGCCAATGATGTCATCATCATCATCATCTTCTTCTTCATAACAGCACAACACACACAGTCACTCTTTGAAAAAGCCAGAAGGAGACTTATTGAGATTGCTTTTGGGTAAATATATTTAGAAGAAGTATAAAAAAGGGGCAAACCAACCAACGCACATTTTCTAGGTCATCATCATCATCTCTGCATGCTGCTGTGTTGGTAAAGAAAGCAACTGAAATGGAATAATATTTACAAATGTAGCCATTGACTTTTTGACGATGACTACTGCTACGACAACTACAACGACGACATGTTATGCTGCTGTCGTTACGGGCAGGGGCTTACCATGATGATGAGGACATGAAAAGGATCAAACTCAAGGAAAAAACAGGAAAGAATTTTTTTCTTTACTTTCAACGGCAGCACTACTAGTAGAAGAGCACCCGTCCCTTCTCCGTGTAGCTTGTATTTTTTTGTAGCCACTTGAATGGAACAAGGAAGGAAATAGCAAATCTTGTTCTATAAAAAAGCAAAAAAAGAAAAAGATATTCTCAAGAAAATAAAACTGTACCTTTTCAACAAGCACTCTACTAGAGAACTCATCATTAAAAATATATTAGGTAATTACTGTATAAAAAAACTTTAGACTTTTCTGCCCAAACTAGTTGAATTAACGATTTTTGGAATACGTACTGTTTATCCGATATCAGCTGTATATATATGCAAAGCATAAAGTAAATAGAAAATAATAATCATAGAGACAAATCAACTTTCAGCGTGGAGGCAAATGCGCGGCGGATTTAAAAATCGAGCAAGATAAAAAGAATATTAAAGTCTTTTCCAGAATTTTAATAGTTTATTTGGAAGGGTGCTCGCTGCTCTTGCGGTTAAGAGCAACAAACCAGCGAAAGGAATAATAGCTGCTCACAACAACAGCACCTTTTCTCTGGAGCTTCACATATTTGCAGGTAAATATTAAATATTATTTTTTTAAAAGTATAATTAATTAATTATTATTATTATTAGTTTTACAACAAGTAGCACCCGAGATAAGTATAAAAATATTTGGTATTATGGTTGGTAAATTGTATACTAAACCTATTTTTAAATCTTCCTTTGAGTAGAAAAAAATGCTAGAAACGTTAAGAAAATCCTTTTTTACTTTAAACGTGCAAAAATTTGCATTTTCAAAAGAACGAAAGGGGAATTCAAGCTAAAATGAGATAGTGTTTGGGTTGCTCTTTCATTTTCATTCATTGTAAATGACATTTTCACCAGTAGCCTGCCTCTTGCTCTCGCTCTCTCATGTTTTTAAAACAGGGTTGTTGGTTGGGGGAAAAGTGTTAAAATTCTAGTAGAGCGTGATGATGAGAAGCCAAAAAAGAGAGTGAAACCACCCACCCAAACAAACAAAAAAAAACCTCAGCTTCAATGGGAATACTTAATAGTAATGGGCTTGTGAAAAAGAAAAACTTTTCAGTTTCAAAGCTATCAAAAACTAACGAAAAAGGTAGAGCACCAACAGCAGCACCACCAGCAGTAAGTATTAATGGTATCCATGCGTGTGTGTATGTGGAAGAAGTGTGTGGTGTGGAGTCAGTGGAGTGTGGAGTGTGGATGGATACTACAAGGCTTAGTAAAAGTTTATGAAAAAAAGAAGTTTATACGCATAAAAAAAATTTCTCTTCATCTTATTCTCGTCGTTGTCGTCACTCCTTTCATTATAGTGCGTATAATTGCCTACTTGCTGCTGTAGCTAAGCTAGGCACACTCACAAAAAAACGTCCGTCCGTCACACACACACACACACAACCCAGCTTTTATATTCACCAGACAGTACTCAACCCCCGGAAATAGGATTGCTACATAATTAACTTGAAGTATATTTCTTATTCAAGTGTAGTTAGGAGTATGTAGTAGCAAGTAAAAGCGTAGGAGAAGGAGGGAGAAAGCGAGAGAGGCATCATCACATCACCACCACCAAGTACAGTAGTAGCCGCAGTGAGCCATGCTCTTCTTTTTACTTATTTTACCAAAATTTCCCAGTTGAATTCTTTATTTCCTTCCTCCTCTTTTCACCGCATCTCCTTCTTTCATGTTTAAATCCGTGAATAGCTCTAGCTCACTACACACAGCAGAGGTATTTATATTTTAAATACAATACTTTTTCATTCTCCTTTCACCCTGTTCTATTTGGCCGACTTGTATAGCTGCCAAAAAAAGAATACAGAGTATACTATATCTTGTATGAATTTCTTTTGCAAAATGATTTTTTAATTGTGCCGTTTACAATGTTGCTATTAACATACTTATAAAGACATTACAAATCTCTCAAAGAAACGGGCTAGAAGCAACGGGTGTACACTTTTTTGTTGATGTTGATGATGATGATGATATTCTCAAACTAATAGCTAGCTTTTTATTACGCAAAAAGTTAAGTGCTGGATATTTATGGTTATCTTTATTGCCTTAATAAAGGATTGGAGAGCATAATATATATCTATCTACAACACCCTAATCTTACAGTTTGATCTACTGATAGTACCAGAAACACAGCAGGAATGGTATAAGCATAATTACGTGTGTTATAAATGACACTGCTGTCAGTTGTTGTTACAAAAACAAGTAGAAACAAAAAAAATTATCCACATTATTTCTCATTCATTCCATTTTGCCCCAACAATACATACAGTTTTTCCTTTTTTATCATCTCATACATTTTGCAGTAATGTACTTGTTGACCTCTGCTGCTGCTGCTGCTGCTGAGTGAGCGTGGAGAATAACTAGTTTATTCAATTTAAGTTTTCAATTTTTCTTCAACATTTGAATCAAAAAATGCGTCAGATGCTCAACCGTTGTGGTGTAGAATGCGGACAGTATTATATTTTTTTCACTTTTTTAATAACATATGTAGGTATGCACCTTTTTGTGGTTTTTTTCTTATTCTTTGGTCCTTTTTCTTTCCTTTCTACAATGAAAGTAAAAAGTAAAGAAGAAAAACACTTGTGCACTTCCCACCAAAAAATATACAACAACAACAGCAGCAGCAGCAACCGAATAGGGAAAAAAAGGAAATATTATAAGCTTTTTTTTGTTGCATTAGCTTGTCATAAGAAAATGGTCATAATACCAAAAGTAGTAGCAGCACTACCACCATCACTTTTTTCAAAAGGAATGATAACGACAACAACGACCACTACTACACTTTTACCATTGAGCCAAGTTTTAAAAAAGGCAAAAAAGGAAGCGGTTTTTCTTCTTCTTTTTTTAGATACTTTACAGTAGACCTAGTGGTGTTTTCACACGAAGCTATAAATACACACAAGTCATCCTTATTCTACTACCACTACTCCGCCTCCGCCACTTGCATTACTTCCCTTTCTCGCTTTCAATGATAATGTAATAGAAAACACAACAGAGACTACATTACTTTGTAAAACACACACATAGAGAGAGAGAGAGAGAGAGAACACACCGCACGCAAATACATGCGATGACAGGCATACAATGAAAATATAACCAACGAAACTAACCACATAAATTGTCAAACTTTCAATAAAAAAAAGTCCACGCAACACAGACAATAAGAAGAATAAAGGGTTTGGGTAATTTTAAACACTTTTTCCTCAGGGTTAGTAAAAAAAATGTGAGTGTGAGCTACTTTGTTTTTGTATTTCTTTTTAGTTTTTAACAGTTTTTTATGCATATACCTATCTAATTGAATAATAATGAAGGCTCGAAAGTTTAAAAGAAATTGATTACATCCTTGTTTTCCGGTCGATTCAGAGCAAAAAAATGTGAAGGAAAAGAAATAAAAAGTATAGAAAGGTGGATTGTTTTTGGTCGTTTAAAAGTAATTACTTGGTTAGGAGAAACACTGCTGTGCTGTACTGCTGATTGTAGTTTGTGCGGTGCAGCAGTGGCAGTGTTGAGCTAGTCTAGTTGTCGCCACATACACACATACCTTAGCTTTTAATGCATGCATAACCTTGCCTTTTTTCATTGACTTTACGTTATTTTTTTTCTTTTTTCTTTCTTTCTCCTTCTCTCTCTTCTTCTGATGAACGAGTGGATGGAAATGAAGAGAAAATAGAAACATGAAATACTAATTAAAATTGCAAACTTAGTTCCCAAGCCAAGGAAAAATCCCTTGGGTCAGCGTATCATTTCTTCTTGAATTTTATTTTCTCTGTTGACTGCTTTTACCCGCCTTTTTGTCAACTTGGTCAAGTTTGCCATTGTTTCTTTTTCATTCTTCTGTTTTCTTGAAGGTGGCTCAATATTGTACTCATGCACGTTCAAGTGAGAAACCAAAAAGGCAATGACGGCGGCAGCAGCAGCAGCAGTGCCCATTTTTTCACATGAAATATTTAATCTACACGTTTGAGCAAGTACTACACCACATTTTCTTACTCTGTGCTGAACTGTTTGAAAAAGGAGCGAGCGACTTTGTATTTACTATTGTCTTCTTTGTTCTGATAGTTGTGGTGGTGGCGGTGGTAGTAGTGATGATGATACTATGCTGCTAACAATGGCAGTATTTTTTTGTAGAGCTTCCCGAAGAAAATGCAAATTAGTTGGCACAATGCCGCCGTAATTTCTTATCCTTTCATGTGTGTCTGTGTGTGTGCTGTACAAAGTAAGCAGAGTGGTGGCAGCAGTATACACACACATATACATGCATATAAAAGGGTAGAAAGAAAAATTAAAGTTGACATGTCGATGTGGATAATGTTTTTTCCTTGCTCTCCTCTTTCTTCTTTCCACACAAAATTCATAAGTGTACAAGCATGAAAAAGAAGTGGATGACATGTCACGCTCGCTTTTCATCTCTCTTTCTACTCGCCGTCGTCCGTCTCTCTGTCTGCTGTTGTTGTGTCCTGCAGCATTAGTGCTGTTGTTGCTAGTCGGAGAGGTGCATAATACACGTATTCCACAGTAGAAAGAAGAAGAGCGCAGCAAAATCATGCTATCATCATCGTCACATCAGCTAACCAGCAGCAGCACCAGCATCGTCAAAATCATCCCATTATGCATTATATCCTATTATACTTTTTTTCGACTGCTTTTGTTGTTGTTCGCTTTATTCACTTGACTACCCTTTTTTTCTTTCTCTCTCTCTCTCACTTCTTGTTACTACTGCTATCATTATCATTATCATCATCACATGAAAGGAAACCGGCCAACTAAAGTATATATACACAAAGATATGTCAGCTCAGCAGTGTACATAACAAGCAAATATTGTGCATTCATCATCAAAAATTAAAGCGTGGCTATTGTTATCAGTGGAGGAAATAATTGCATGCACACCAATCCAATTCAGTAGTGAAAATTAAAGAAAATAATAAAACAAGAAAGCTCACATACACACGTCCACACGACAGCACTTTCTCCACTGCACTGTAGTAGTAGTAGTAATAGTAATAGTAGTATTGTAGTAGCAGTATTAGGATGGAGTGCAGTGTGGAATGAATAATATACGAGATTCTGGTGTGTCTGGAGTGTGGTTACAATGAAACGTGACGTATGACATGAACA
>JAHZMT010003406.1:0-10095 GCA_027743785.1 Sinhomidia bicolor
TTAATTTAGTGTTTGCTTTTTTAACTATATTCCATTTATTATAATGAGCGTACGTTCTTTCTCCATGAATGATTTGAAAAGTACTATAATCAAACCTCACTCTTTGAAAAATTAATGAGTCATAAATTTAAACCAACGGTAACAATATCACTAGTTTATTACACAACAATGAGAAATTTCCTATGAAATGTTGCATCATAAAATAAGTATGCGTAAAACTGAACAGACATTTTCCGATCATAAAATCTAGCAGACCATCTTTTCAAACCTGCGCAATTTATACTATGATGGTAGTATAATAGAAGGAAGAATAATTAACTCTGGATTAGCATTCCAATTTGAATTAAAAACTAGTTGACGACTGCGTTTTAAAGATTTTTGTTTCAAGTAGATGTAGAACCCTTGAATCATTTTATAAAAACCAGGAGTAGCAGTGTTCAGAGTTCAGATAATATATGTACAATAGATAATTTAATTCGGAAAGTAATACTGACATTTATTATTATCGTCATTAAGAAACTCAGAGAGGGATTCACAAAGGTATAAATTTGAATATAAATGTACTCTGTTTCTCACTGGCCTCAAGTGTAAAATATCCCCTGCAGATCTTTGAGACTAATTAATTGGTTGAGTCTGGACCAGAATAATAACAATATTTATGATATCATCTCCTTCAATTAATCTCCATTCTCTTTTTAAGTACTCCTTGAAAGAAAGACATTAGAAGAGATGGGATGGGAATATTATTCTGGTGAGCAGCGAATTACATGCTTTTAAAGACAATCAGTTTATGCCCCTCACTGACTCACTACCCCAACCTATTTTACATAATTTTGTGTCTCCACTTTCCAGATAGTATGACCAGATCTGAATGGACTTGAATAAAACTGTTCTGAGCAGATATACAGCTCAAGTTATACACATGTAAAATGTATTTGATGCGTGCAAATTCGAAAGGTAGAGTGAGGTAGTTGTCATTTATAACAGTAGTGGATTTTTCATCACATTATTTGTAATTTCACACCCCCAGCTCACATTTAAAAGCCTACAAGCAGACATCATCATTATATATAATATTGCAGGTTTTTTTTCTTTTTGGCAAACGAAATGATATGTCCACCTGTCCATCATCGACGAAATTTGCAATTCTGATAAAATCTTATCCAAAACCTGGAGTCTCGTCAAATTCGTTTATGGAAGTTGTCGATTAATCATCTACAAGTGCAATTTTACTTCAGTCCAAAACTTAAATGGACAGTATTTCGCAAAGGTGCGCTGAATTGAAAACTAACAAACTCGACAAAATCTAGTAATCATCCATTAACAAAAATGCCACCCTACACCCTACCGGTCTTATGCAGAACGGATTAATTTATTTTTAGTATATGTGCTCATTTATTACATTATTTTGCCAGCGTTAGAGACGCTTATAAAAAGAAAAAAGGGCATGCGTACAACAGCCAATATAACTAACTGGTGGTTGCTTTCTGTAAAGGGAAACGATTGTGATTGTGTAGTAACATGGATAAAACTAGTGATTACCAGATTTGCATCTCTCTGCATGTGTGAGTGCCAACTTTAACTGTTTGACTACTTGTTTTTTGTGCCATGCATTCTCTAGCTAGCTATACATAAAGCAAAAGACAGAGAAGACAAGAAGTGCAGCAGCCTGGCCTGAGTGCATCCTCATGTATCCACTTCTCGTTGTTGAGAAAGCAGAGGTTACTGATACTTGGACTCTATGCTGCGGTAAAATATTTCGAAAATGCTACCACGATGACAGTGCGTTTTGTGGCTCATTCAACAACGCCATATCCTCATTCATCACAACCCTTTAAAAGACAATAATGAAATAAAATTATATGCAATTTTTGCCAATGCACAGTACCTACACTATGTGCAAAACGGTAATATATCTTGTCGCCACGCGTTAGTCGAGTCTACCATGTAGATTGCAGTTATGCTAATTAACTTTCATTATATATTGTATACATCATTGCCCATAAAAAATACTAAATGTATCTAATAATGTACAATGTACTATCCTCCCTTTTAATAAAAAAGACATTTTTTGTTGAAACTATCATTGGTAATTTAAAAAATTACACGACACCAATACGTACATTACCCATTTTCATTATGTGTGTACATTTTATATATAAACACCAGTACAAAGTTACGTCGAAAATGATTTATGGAACTTAATAATAATAATTGACGTTAATAATTACAAGGTGGGAGATTCATGTCATCACTAACCACAAAGAGAAAAAAATAATGAATTGTGTAAACATACATATAGTCTAATTTATTAGATAGAATAAAAGTCAAAATGAAGGTTATGTCGTGGTTTTCAGCAATGCACCGGCAACAGTCGCCAACTACTCACCTGAACAAAGCACGCAATTTCAATCATGAGAATCATTATCACAAGCAAGCATCAACTTATTATGAATCAATTGCATGCTTGTACTCTCCAGCAGATCACTATAATTTTTTTGCTAACAGAATTACTTATTTACCACGCATGAAAGTGATACATTATCAAATTTTCACAATTTTTTTCGATTTCCATTGAATCGTTTTAGAGAATCAGTAATGTTTACATATTTTATCATCATCATCATCCCCGTTGTTCGATTCAAGTTTTTTGTCAGACGAACACACAAACCACTTTACTGTCATCATCATACCTTTTGGCATATAACTGCCAATATGAAACAATGCGATCCGATTTTTTTCAAGCTAGTTAATATTCAGCGCTTGAACGTTATACTAGTGAATGTGTAGGCAAGCACGGTCCTTGCTATAATTATAGATTCGAGCTTATAGCAAAAATATTAGAATTTTTATAGAGAATATATCAAAATTATAAAACAAGTCAAAGGACGTTCCTTCTCGTTTCAATTTTGCTCAATGCAACAAAAAACGTCATAAAAGCACATACAATGGTAGAAACACATCAAAGTTATTTTGCCGAATGTGTTTTGCATATTTTATTTTCTATTTTATCTATTGGTCAGTTTTTTGCAACAATTTTATTTTAGTGAACGCAGCTTCGGTTTAATTGGGTTCTAAGAGCTCTGAGTATTTCTATAGCCGACTGAAGTCATAAAAATGTCTTTCACTCAAGTGAACGCTGATAGTAGTATATAGGCACGTTGTAGCGTTTTTTTGTGCCGATGATGGGAAGAGAATGGGTAAAAATTCGTACACAACGAACGGCAAATGATCACACTCTAGGGGTTCAATTCAATTCGTACATGCCATTTCTTCTTCAATAATACACAATATACCTAACTATATACAAACTATTCTGTTTGACCTAGTCGGACTTTTGAACAGTGACTAAAATAGGCATCGTCAGCTCATACATCATCCTTTAACATCGGCTAGTTGTCTCCCATCATAATCTGCGAATGAATGGTTTTTTGTGCGCTTAGTCAGTAAAGACAGAAAACTAACGCAACAAAATATGTGGCCCTGACACTTAGTTGCTTCACTCTGTGAATAGTAAATGCTGAGACCTCTTCATCGTCAACTTTATCATCATCGTTTAATAATACCACCACCACCATAATCATCATCATCAGCAAAACAAACCGAACCTTCGCCAATGGTGGCATATTCTCGTTACTTTTCTAATGAATATGGTTTAAAGCGAGTGGTCGAAACGCTGGCTGGCAGCGTCATGAAAACAATGAATTTGTGACAATCTATCCAGAAGTATAATAATAGTAGCAGTATGCGTATTATAGACACGTCTACAGTGACCACACATATAGCAGCATTTCTCCTAAGGGTGGTATCGGATTGAACCACTCGTGGACGATAATCATTCATGTTAAAGGGGAGGAGGGGGTTGTTGCAAGACTGGATATTATGATGAAGATTGGACACTACCAAAAACCGTGTAATGCTACCAAATGTACATGAACTGTGTATGTAGTTTAGTTAAGCAAAAAAGTAAAACTAGATTTTCATTATTATTATCATTATTTCTATTTTTCACATCATGTATGCCTGTCCGTTTATTGTGTCTTGTTATTATTATTATCGTTATTTTGCTACCACTTCTGCTGCTGTTGTGTTAATAGTGGGGCTGTACATGCAAAATTTGTAAAAAAATGAAGATGAGCTAGCTGTAGCCAGTGGTCGTTGTTTGTTGTGGATATGCATGTACGTGTTTTAGTTTGCAATGGGATAATGAATCTGATCATGATGCCGAGCAGTTTTGCTTTGGGAGCATCGTCATGATCAAGATGATGATGATCATCATCTAAGTCTGTATAATAAATGGTATACATGATTGAGGATATTATTACTATTACTTCATTCCTGATGTAATGGTCACTTTGACAAAATCAAGACAGGGCCTAATATATTCAACCATCCCCTGTGGTATTCTCCTCAGTCAGCTTTTAAAGCTGATAGCTGAGGAGTGATATCGAAATCATGATAGGGCATCATCATTGTCATAATATCAAGTAGTGGTAACACCAGCACTTGCACTTCTTTTACCCATTATTGTAGTATTTTGCGGATGGCAAAAATGTGAAGAAGTTTTTGGCGATGCTTGCATGAACCGGTCGATATCAAGTTTTTGTTATCAGTAAACAATACAAAGTGGTCAGTTGCGTAGCCCTACTTACCTGCAATGATCAAGACGACCAGCGTGAGCATTATTACATGCATATTAATTGTAAATAAGTAAGCAAAAGAAGATAACTGCCCCTTGCTCACAGACAAGATATTTTTACTTGGTCACTTCCGCGGTTGGATTAGACACACTTTATTCAATGTGCAACAAGTGAATATTTTAGCTTCAAGCAAGAGAAAAAGGAACCATTTTAAAGAGATTCTATACGTGGTTGACTAGTATGAAATTTGCGGTTGTTCGCAAAAATGGATAAATCGGTATGAGAAAACGACTTGCTGATTATCTTTAATTATACAGTTCATATATATATTTTTTTAAATTAAAAGATTACTCTTAAGTAATGAATATATTATACCGTTTGGCTGGGATTGCAATTTACCGTAGAGTCAGCAAGATACGGATAAGAATGAGGCTGCGTCATCGAGTGAAACTGCACCAGAGTCACCAAAGGAGAGAAAATCTATTCTGTCCTCTGTGCTGGCTAGTAGTGGGGCAACCGTAGCCGTGTCTAAATCAGACCCTCTTGCAGTCACAGTATACGTTCCTAGTAGTAGTTCACGTCCAACATCTCCAAAGCCTCCGCTAAGTCCTAAAATATCCACTACTTTCTCCAACACTAACGATGAGGAAGAGCCAAGATGTCCAACACCACAGGATATACGCTACAGCAAAAGTAAACAAAAGCGAGTGCGGATAAATGTTGGAGGAGAGGTTCATGAAATACTTTGGGATAGTTTAGGAAGACTCCCTGATACGAGGTTGGGTCAGCTTAAAAATGCCAGAAGTCACAATGAGATCCTCCAACTATTTGTATTTATCCGATGAAGAAGAGTTTGGAGACACTTGCTTGCAGAGAACAAAGAAGGTTATATGGGATTTATTTGAAAAGTCTCTTACGGTGCCACAACGGGTATGCAAAACTTTTTAAAAGTTTAATTAACAATAAAATTAACTAAAAGTTTTACTAATGATTTGTAGTATGTAGTAGATAAATTATTTTGCTTTTTAAAAAAAACTTTATGAAAAAAGTATGCACGAAATTTAACCTGATAAAATAACCCAGTAAGAAAAAAGCATTTTGTAGTTTAAATAAATCTACGGAACATGAGCAATAACGCTTGCTTGACCTTCACCAATTAAATCTTGATAAAATCAACAGGCATGTGTACAAACACATGAGTCAGTTTTGTGTAAAACAGCATTTTGATGGTGAATTTATTACGTAATAAAAAACCATTTTCATAACAATCTTAAATCTCATAGCTTACACAACACTTGCTACAAATTATCATTAAAGTGTGTTCATGTTGTGTGATATATGATGACCATGTGCTTGCTCAAAATGAGTGTTTCCTTCTGTCATTAATTTTTTTGTACCAAAAGAAGTAACAAAGTAATATAGGCGATTCTAAGGAGAACATCCCCTTTCGTCATTACCAAAATATTTTTTTGCCACTGTGCATTGTAATGCGTAGGTTCTCACTGTTTTGTGCATATTTTTTACAATATTATTTTTTTCCATATTTAGATGAAACGACTGATTAAATGATAAAAGCTTTAAAACAATGTTCGTAATAATAATAAATAATAAAATTAAGTGAATGCGTGTAGGTGGGAAATATCCATCATTTAAAGTTAATAAGAGATTTAAAACGAGCATATACGTAGCATCCATTCTTTTCATTTAAGTAACAGGGCAATGCAGTTTTTTGTCAAATAAGGTGCTTACTAATGGCTTCCGTTTTTGGTACAATTTAAAGTTTAAACGCTCGTTTTACGGTGAGAAAAATTTATGTTCAGTTCGGATTCACTTTTTCTTTCACATCTGAAAATACATACTCAACTTGATAAATAGTACTTTATTTTATTAGTTCATTTGTTGACTTCGGTATATATTATATAGAAATTTACGCTTCAAAATAATTAGTTTACAAACTCAACAGTAAAATAATTACGGATTTTGATAAAATAAATAAAATAAAATAATCACATCAATGTAAAATGCTCGAGCATTGTAAATCTTGGGTAATTCATGAATCATGCTCATGTCCAAAGTACTCATGCGAGAAGCCAGGAAACAAAGAGCAGTGAGCAGCCAGCAGCATAGAAATAAATGTAGAGTATACATGTATCCCGAAATCCTAAAACTAGATAATCCTGAAATAGTGATAGTGATAATATATGCCTAAATGTACACAAACCCATGCAGCGTAGGTATGCTGGTATTGCACTGTACAACATTTTTTGTAGGGTTTAATAATATAATAAGTGAGTATGCATGTTTCAGTGCATCAATTGTTATTTTTCATGAGCAAGCAAAAAAACAAGATCCGGCTTTCGGTTTTTTACTAATCAATTTTGGGATAGATACAGCTTTGTTAGTTCTAATTTTTTGCAACTTGTTCATTTTAAGACATGAAAATAAATTGAAAATATAACTAGGTATTCAGTTGTTTTAGAAAGATTTAATTCTTTTTTTATATTAAACTTTTAATTAAAGATGAATGTACTAAATTATATCAAATCTCGTAAATATAATTTTTTTACAAACGGTACTAATGCTAATTTTTCCTAAAATAAACAGATCACTGGTTTCTTCTCCCTCTTCTTTATTCTTTTGTCCGTGATGACCCTCAGTCTTTCTACGGTTCCTGAGCTTCAAGAAATTCATTGTAAAAGCCTGAATTTATCTGCGTGTCTCAATGCCGAGGCCCACAGACTGGAGAACAATTTGACCATGGATGATGCTGTCGACATGTTTCCGAGTGTGCTGGAAATTAAAGAGCACCCTGTTCTGGACCATTTAGAATATGTGTGCATTATATGGTTTTCACTAGAGTACCTTCTTCGTCTATTTGCAGCACCTGACAAGAAGAAATTTTTCAAGGGATGGTTAAATAATATAGATCTGATAGCCATATTGCCATTTTATGTAAGCTTGTTTCTCCAACATTTTGATACTGCGGGTCGTGTTTTACAAGTACTCAGGGTTATTCGTATTCTTCGTATTTTTAAATTGGCTAGACATTCAACAGGCCTGCAGAGTCTTGGGTTTACCCTGCGTCACAGTTATCAAAATCTTGGGGTTTTATTACTTTTTATTGCAGTAGGGGTGGTAATTTTCTCCGCTTTAGCATATTTTGCCGAAAGGGATGATAACCGGGGTAACTTTGAAAGCATACCACATTGCTTCTACTGGAGCTTGATTACAATGACTACGGTCGGATATGGTAAGTTTATTTGTGGAATATTTAAAGGAATATTCATATTCATTGTGTGTATTAAATTGCATAATAGTAAAAAGTTTAAAAAATGCATTTTCTAAATAGGTGACATTGTTCCAACAACGGTCATTGGAAAAATTATAAGTATGGTTGCTGGTGTTTGCGGTTTGGTGGTTATCGCTTTACCAGTAGGTATAATTAGTAACAATTTCCAACTGTTTTACGAAGAACAGAAAAAGAAAGAGAAAGCCTGGAAACGGCGTAAGCAAATGGATCAGCTAAAGGAAAGACGGCAATCAAAAAGCTATCTGCAGGTAAGTCTTGGAGACACTTTGAACCCAACCACCAGCGATACAAAGAATGGGGCTTCCACTTCGTGAATATGTTCAGTGAAATTCTAGACGTTTACATTAGTGATCGAATCAATTATTATTGTATTACTTCATTATTTCTTTAAAACAATTTATGTGCGTAAGTTACTAACATGTGGCACATGGATGATTTAATTAGACCCAGAAGAGCCAACATAAAGTGCCTGTTTACATTTAATTGAAGTTTAAAACACATTGCTTGAAATCTATAGTTTATATGCGCTGCTGTTTAACTAACACTGTTACTGTTATCAAATTACTTTTATTCATTATTCTGCAGTTTGAAACATTTAAACCATTTTTAACGAATGAAAAAATTTATCATGACATGCGTAATCAACGAATAATATACTTAATAATTCCTGTGTAAATTATATACTCATTATCATTAATAAAAATGCGTACATACTCTTATCTTAAAAATAAACGACCATGTAAACCATAAAGAGTAAAAAAGACATTCATTCTACTATATTGTACATATAAGGCATTCAGTATTTTAATAATTTTTCATGACAAGTCCTACTTCGACAATATCAGGTACATTAATTGTATGATATTATATGTCGTTCATTTTTTAATAAAAACTACAATGCTAACCACATTTCCAGCTTTTCCACCAAACATAAAAGTTGGTGTAGGAATAACTTCTAAAACTTTTAAGAAAGCAGTTGACATTGAAATTAGTTCAGGTGTCGTCCAATTACAAGATGTTAGAATAAATATACTATCATCATTTTTTAAAAGATTGACAACATTAGAAAAATATTTTGTACGGGCTTCTTCTTGAGGAATGTCAGGACACAAACTGATTGCATCAAAAGTTCCCTTGTCAAGGCACACATCATACTTTTCAGTTTCTTCTTCAGGTTGACCAACGTTCTCCAAGAGATTTACTACCTAAAATTTGCAATCAGATATGCATGTTGTATGAACAACTATATAACGTAATTACATAAAAAATATTTTATTTGACAGAAAAATTGTTATAACCCTACTTTAAATACAGGCTCGTATTCATTTTGACTTAACAGAGTTTTTGACAGCTCTATAGCGTTTTCTGAATAATCCAAACCCGTAAGATTTTTGAAGCCCTCTCGAGCCTGCAAGTTACAAAAATATTTCACTATACAGTATCAACAATTTTAAACATAGCTATGTATAATATTAACCTGATACAACTAAGTACTTCGGCATAATTCGTCGTAAATTTTGCGTACCAGCTCCAAAAGCATTACTCCATTCCCACAACCCAAGTCTACAATTGATGAATCCTCAGTAATTTTATGGCAGTCTGAGAGATAGCTTTAGAACAAAAAGTATGGAAATATCTACTATTACTACATCTTACTTTTACATCCACATATTTTATGCTTAAAGTTGAAATTTGATCATGTCACCGATGAAACTGTTTTAGTACTTATGGTGTATCATCTCATATGTCTTACTTGACGACTTTGTACATGATATCTTCTCCAAACCAAACATCTCCAACAATTCCGCTGCTTTTGAAGTTGGACAGCTCATCCTTATAAGATTCATCCCAACTGGGAAAATAGATAAAAAATTAATAAATATAAATGATTAACAACTTATTGAATCATCCTATCAACTACCGGTCTTTCATTGTTGGAATCATTCCTCAACTCACACTTTTTAAAAGCTAACGAAATCGAAACTATAATCAGAGTGAAGGAAACTACTATTTTATTCTGTGTGTTGTTGACAAATAATGCACGCAATGTTGGTTTTAACGTTTAAACTTTTACTACGTCTTGCTTAATACTTATTTGAACTAAAAAATTAGAAATACTTGACAAATAAATGCATAAATGTAAGA
>JAHZMT010003407.1:0-17368 GCA_027743785.1 Sinhomidia bicolor
AACGATAACGCAAATTTCTGAGCATAAATAACGAGAACGATAACGCAAATTTTCGAGTATAAGTAACGAGAACGATAACGATAACCATTCAATGCCATAACCAACACTGATTCACGGAAGATGAATACTTTCCAATGATTCTAGAAAACAACAAGCAACCATATTGTGTCACACGAATTTTCCATGCAATTTTCGGAAATGCGACAAAGGTTCAAACTTCGCTTGGTAACCACACATATTTAGAATGGATTGGAGATTTCTCTATAAAAATTGTGGTGAAAAAAAGTCATCAAATAACTTTCTTTGGAACTGAGGCTCCAAACGATTGGCATTTTTTGGCATGTACTCAACTCCGAAAACCTCAACCTCAGTCGTTATCATTGACTGGCTTTGTGTCCGCTTTTGATAGGACAACATGGGGGTTTCAGTTTGTATTAGCTGGGGTTACCATCTGTCTCATCTTTCGGTTTGACAATAGAAAGCGTAGATTAGTATGGGATCATGTGTCTTTTCCTTTACGCATATTATTGGAGCAGGGAATTAAAATACCAAAACATCTGAGACTCTTCTTCCTACCCTGGATCGTGGTAGGTGTTCTGCTGTCAAATGAGTATCATGGTGAAAATATTAAAAGTTTTGTTTCCGCATTAAAGCCGGAGCATTTTGACGTGTTTTCTAATTTGGTCGACAGAAATTTCACACTTTATTCATACCCAGCCGACTACGTTCGTCGAGTGATCAAGGAATATGAGGAAGAAGGCGTTTCATATGATAATCATAAAACGTTTTTGTTTGACCGCCAGTTTGCGACCAATTTTGATTCTTACTGGTATGAAATTTTTGCATGGAACAACACACGGCTTGGTAGTTCTGTACGAGATCTGAAACATTTAAAGGAAATACAAAAATTATTCGACACTCCGACAAATTCGGTTGAATTTTTAGGAACTACAGCAGCATATATTTCCAGAAATTGGCCCGTTGTAATAGAGATGCGTTTGTGGGTGAGTACAATGAGGTTGTGAAAATGTACTCACTGTTGGTGGAAACTCGAGGAACAACACGCACCTCAGATGCTCACATAAATACCACACCTTATATGAAGTACTATTTTGATTTTGCAGTTATGAGCAACCCGTACGCGTCTGTTGAATACTTCAGCAAGCAGCTGCTCTCCCTATGGCAGTCCGGTTTACCGACCATATGGACAAAGTGGGACGGCCGATTACCACTGTCTACATTGGAGTCGCAACATTTGCGACAGTACAAAGCTGATCGAGAAAACGAAAGAATGATTCCCACGCCGCTCTCAATGAATAGCAGCATATTTGTTTTTTTCCTAGCCTGGTTTGTGCAACTTGCGGTGTCAATTTGTGGTTCATCTTTGTGAGCTTTTCACTATTGAAGCCCCTAAGATTTGGAAAGGTTTTAAAATGTGCTGCTCGTTTGCATGTCATATTTTGCTGGCGTTTAGGGCAAAGATAACAAAGCGAACAGCAGTTACAGTTTTAAAAGTATGATTTTGAGTATAAAGGACGAAGAAAAGAAAAACTATAAAAATATTTTTATCGCCGGAAATTGGCAGAACGCATTAATCGTTAAATCGAAAGTCAACACCACGCGCGATCAAGCTTTCAGAACCTTGAGAATAATATCTGCTTGCACTGTACTCAATGGCTAAATACTGTGCACTATAAACACATACACTCAACGGAATCCAAAACCAGAATATTGGATATAATGAACTTACGCTGATGGTCTCTTCTCAATTGCAATCTGTCTTGATGCATGTTTTGGTTTAAGTTATCAAGTATGGACTTGAACTTTTCTTTCTACTTTGGATCCTGGTAGTCCTGGTACTTTGCTGCTGTCAAATGAGTATCACGGTGAAAATATTACAAGTTTTGTTACTGCATTAAAACCAGAGCATTTTGACATATTTGTTGATTTGGTGCGCAACAACTTTACTTTATATTCATACCCAGCCTTCTTTGTTCGTCGAATGATTCAGGTATTACATGAATCTGGCATGTCATATGATATTGAAGAAATGTTTGTCCATGAGTGTCAATTTGAGACCAATTTTGATTCTTACTGGTATGAAATTTTTGCATGGAACAACACACGGCTTGGTAGTTCTGTAACGAGATCTGAAACATTTAAAGGAAATACAAAAATTATTCTTCACTCCGAAAACTGTGGATGAGTTTTTAGCCACTGCACCAAAATATATTTCCACAAAATTGACTCCTTGTAATCGAGATGCGTTTCTAGGTGAATTTGATGAGGTTGTAAAAACTCTCTTCTGCTAAAACCTCGTGGAACAACGCGCACCTCAGATGCTCATATAAATACAACACTTTACATGAAGTACTATTTTGAATGGATTATAATGAGCAATATGTAGGTATTAATTTTTGCACACTATTTATAAATACTGTATTTGAATTATTCCTGCTTAGTCTATGTTGCGAAATATGTTAAGACTCTCGAAATATTAATCATTTTATTAAAATTATGAAATTTTCATAATGTGTAAAATGAAATCTAAAATAAAAGTTTTTGTATGAGCGAATAATCACGATGCATCCACATGTGAGTTCGTCACTCTGTTGTAGTCACAATGAAGAAGAAAGAGTTACCTTCTGCTTTAAGTTACCGAGTCGTTGAACAACGTGGACGCAAAACTAGACGATAGTCTCCTATGATTACAGAGAATAAGTAAATTCGGCTTTATTGCGAAATTCTAAACTTTTAAAAATCAATATCGATTTCTATTCCGATTTATAAAAATCCAAGAATCCTAACTTTTAAAATATTATTTTTGTGGTAAATTTGTGCTGCACGGCAGCTTGCCAGCTTGTGAGTACTGAAAAAGATACAATGGTAACAAACCAATCTGTTGGAATGACTGAATGGAATGAAATCTGAAATGCATGAAAACAAAATCAGCAAGAATAACTATTCAATTTTTCAAGGTTTGCTCCTCCATTTCCCGGTAAATTTTTAAATTATTACTTATGCTACAGATTTATAAAAACATTTGCTTTAATAGTTGCCTGCATTTCAGGGATTGCTAATATGCAGCTCACCAACACCAATGTTGTTTTCCTTGTTTTAGCCGTAACTAAAAACAGATTTTAGTTACGAGATTCCATATCACGGTTATTACTCAAGAGGAAATCAATTTATAATGTGATTCCTTTGGTTTAGGCTGGGCATTGTAACCGTTTATGTATCAGTATATCCAGTGATTAAAATTTACAGACAAATGAAATAGGAAATTGATGTTTTCAAAACTGTTGCATTGTATTGAAACTGTTTGGATGATAAGACAATCAGAGAAAACAAAATAACCTGTGGAGAAACATAGAAAATCATATTACATCATTTCAGAATATAGCCACTATACATACATTGGACACCTTCTCAATTAAAGAAAATACACGGCCATACTTGATTAGTGAGAAAGATTGAGGGACATAATAAATTTAACAAAGTACTTAGGACAATGTCAAGTAAGCGGATTCTTGTTTTTTTGAAAATTTAAAGTTTTCTGACTGCAGGGAAGATTGAAGAAAACATTTCAGAATTAAAACATGATTGATTTTTAATGTATTGTTTAGACGATTTTGAAAAAAAAACATTTTAGTTTTGTCTAGCTTTCTACTGCTACTGCGCTCTTCTTCAACACAAACTAAGTTTCACTTATGAAGTAAAACAAGTACAGTTTTATCTTATCCAGTATTTTTATAAACAGAAAGATTATAAGTGGTTCTAAAAACTACAATATACAGGCGATCTATGTAAATTTCAAATTCGAAAGTGTTCAAAAGAGACAAAACTTCCAAAGAAATTGGTATAAAAAACCTTATAATGTAAATTGCTATTATTTTAAATGATTATGTGATTGATTTTTGTTTGCGCAACGGCGTTTTCACGAAATGACCAAATGCTTTCCTATTTGTTCATATAACTTGTAAGTCAATGGTTGTTTTTATTAGTCTAATGTTCAAAACTTGAAAGTCTTTTCACAAAATTCAGTTTATAAAAAGTGCATAGCCAGGATGTAAATGTAGTCCAGGGTAATACTTCCGGTAGCCAGAACCATTTCCAGACGATAATACACAGCCTGTACATACGATCAACTGGGGACAGGCCAAAATCATTGTTCCTGAAGACAGATTGGTTCAGATTGAAAAGGCCATTCAAGAAAAGTTCCTTTGATGAATTGAGAAGAGGTGGTGGAAGTTCGTGTCACCCGATTTTTTGGACACATTTTTCGTTGATTTTTTTGAGACTACTTGATAGAATTTAAAATTCGTAAAAAAAATTTTGGTTTTCATAATTTGTCTTTTCTCCTGAAGAGGACTTGATAAAGTCGAAACGTAGAGAAATCAAATCAATTTTTTTTATTTACTCGTTGTCTCCCAAACAGGGTTCCATATTTCCGAGTTATTAATTTATTTCCATTATTTAAATAATGAATTAATTATTTCACTAATTTATTTGAAATAATGAATTAATTATTTCACTAATTTATTTGAAATAATGAAATTTGGACCGGTTAATTATTATTTCACCGAATGTAATTAATTCATTATTATAATTGTAAGTAATGTTGGAATAATGACTCGTAAGAACAGCATATTATAAAAGAATTTACATGACTAAAGCACATATCCCTTTTTGTAAATTCATGTTGGAATTGCATAATTGCCAACCAATACGCCATAAACAGAATTTTTCGAAATTGTTAAATAATATATAAATAAATAGTCGTTAGAAATAAATGTATCAACGGATATTAGTGATGGAAACGTGTACACGAATGGTCAAATCGTGTTGCGTTCGTTTTTTAGGTTGTACACGATATGAAACACGAAAAGGCGTGTTCGTGTACAAACATTTGTTTCGTGTTCGTGTTTTATTAAACACGACATACACCTCGTGTACACGCGTTTTTTAAAAACAGGCAAATTAACATATCTGCAAAATTGATTCCTTCGTGACAAATACATCTGTTGCGAAATTTAAATACAATGGTTTATGTATGACGCATTTATTTAAAGTCATTGCACAAAATCTTAATTATATGCATGTTTATCAATTAGTAAAATCAAAAAAAAACATAATTTTCTGGAATTTTAAATTTAAAAAACGCGTGCTCTGTATTTGTGTTCGTTTCGTGTTTCACTGTATACGATATTTACCGTGTTTATGTAGTGCCATTCGTGTCCGTTTTTTGCTGTACACGATGTGCACACGACACGGGGTTTCTCCGTGTACACAAGTGTTCGTGTACACGATTCCATCACTAACGGATATGCGTTAATTTTGGCATTGTGTACCAAATAAAAGTTTATTTTCGGAAAAACTAACAACGATATTTTTGAGTACTATAGTAAAGCTGGGTGCCGCCTTCTTCAGCACCTGCAGTAAGACTGTTTAGCTACGATAAAATTATTACGGTCACAACGGGCAAGGTTATTAGATGTCAGTTTCGAATATTTTGTGTTTTTAAAACTAAATGCTAAGTCAACACAGACCACAAATCCTATTCTTTTCAAGCTGGGCTCCCATTAACTTATTATTTGAATTAATTAAAATAACGCTAATTAACTAATTCACATTATTTCAAATACCGTTATTTCATTAGTTTAGTTGAAATAATGGTTATCCCATTAATTATTATTTATTATTTAAATTAAAAAAATTAAATAAGTAGCCCTGCTCCCAAATCACTTTCTTCAGAAAATAATGTAAATCTCTTAACCAAATTATAAAAATTTAATAATTTACAGCGTCCAAATATATAGTTTCTAAAAAATATTGTACATTTGCTTTTAATTATGCTTACTGTTTTAATAAACCTCTTCTCTCTCAATTCACCTACATTTTTGTATAAAAAAGGGATAAATGCGGAGGTATTATTTTTATTTAAGAAAACCAAAGTATTATACAACAGGATAACTGGCATCAGTTGCAACGCCACAAGCGTTGTTCAGGTTCCTCGCCATCCTTATGTACCCATCCTCCCCCCAGCTTTCACCCCAACTGCAAAATAAACAGACATTATCGTAAGGAGTCTCATGAAGTAAAGTGTGGAGTTAGTGGAATACCTGTTCTTGACGAGCCAATAATCATGCCCGTTGTCAGTACCGTACCCAACTGCAAGAACTGCGTGATCGACATAAGTGGTGGTACATTTCTCATCAAAGTACACGCCACTTTTGTAGAACAGGAATGATTCTTGGGACGCGTCGACGGCAATCGAGATCTGCGCGGTTAATTTAATATTATTTTTATATTGACGATTTTTCAATAAATACTCAAAATGGTATACTTACAGGCCCAACGCTGGCGACTGCATTCATGAGTAACTCCTCGTCCCCCAAGGGAATGTATACGAATCCATTGTCGTCAGCGCCAACGTGGTCTCGGGAAAAGCGACATGTGCCGTTTTTCTATCGACGAAAACATGTATTCACTTTCATTAAGAAATGACCATAAAAATGAAAGGTTTTAACTTACAGCGGAGAACGCCCAGCAACCGCCACATTTCTTTTGATCCTTCACGGGAGTAACGTATCCGTTGGTTCTCCAATCTACATTTTTTGGAGCGACAAAGTTCTCAGGAGAGAGAAAGACGATATTCCCCTCTTTATTCCTGCTGACTCTTAAATTCATCCTGTACCCGTTCAGAAGGGCCCTGAACTCACCAGGAAGAAGATCTCCGTACTTGTTCATCTGGAGCATGTACGAGGCGGTCCCGTCCTTGTTGTGTTTTGCAATTTTCTGCCTATTCTCCAGGTAAATCTTCATCCGAAAACTTTCTTCCACCTCGTTCGAGTACACTTTTGAGTATTGCAACTAGTTCAGAAATACAAATTAACAAGTTATTTTTAAAGAAAATTTTATATAAAGAAAACTCACTTTGAACGCCTCCCACTCATCCTTGATGAGATTGGTAGTTCTGTTCGAGTGCTCTGCAGCGAACACACACGAGGAAATGGCAAGAAGCATTGGCAGGAGCTTCATTTCCGAATCGGCTTTCGTCTTTTGGTAATATATTGACAATGTAAACGTGATAGTTTTGGAAATGCGATAGCTTGTTCGTGGAACTGGGTGCTTTTATAGTTGCACTGCAAGAAAGACTACCAGACAAGGTTGCGATACAGAACAAAAAATTGATGTTGATGGTCAACTGTCGGGTTCAAACTTCTACCAAAGTTTTTATTCACCAAACTTTACTCTTGAGGTCATTTATAACGTTTTCTTTGTGTTTGGCATCTTATGATAAAGTTTACAGGCTTGCAATGTCACGTTAAGCCAAATAAAATGGCTGAATGACTGACTCACTGAAGCTTGTTTATTTGGTCAGTTAAAAGATAAGTCAGAACAAAAGAGTTCAACGACCAGGATTGCATGTTATCGAAATGCAAAATTTGCTTCTACAAGACCAGTCATGCATTTTCTGGTAATACTACGCAGTTGCTGCTTTCATGCACTTTTTATGGATGTATGTTGTCAAGACGAAATGCAAGAAAGAATATTTTCCGAGCTCCTTCAGAAAGGCAATAACCCGTAACCCGAAAACAAAGAACAAAAGAGTTCAACGACCAGGATTGCATGTTATCGAAATGCAAAATTTGCTTCTACAAGACCAGTCATGCATTTTCAGGTGATACTACGCAGTTGCTGCTTTCATGTACTTTTTAGGATGTCTGTTGTCAAGACGAAATGCAAGAAAGAATATTTTCCGAGCTCCTTCAGAAAGGCAATAATCCGTAACCCGAAAACATCCATTTGTATAGTTTACTTAATTTGCGTGAATTTAACTTTAATTTTAAGTATAAGTTTAAGTATTGTGAGGCTTGCAAAAGTTTGTGAGTGAGCGTTTTTGAAATGCCTGGCAGATCTAAAATGCTCTGCAGAGTTTTAGATGGTTTTGCAAGGTTTATAAAATACATAGTGCTGAATGGTTTTTGAAAGTTTTCAGGGGTCTGAAGTGAATGTATATATGCAAATTGTACAGACTGATGTTTTTCGGGTTACGGGATTCCGAACGACATAGTATTCATAGTCTAGTATTATTTGTAGGCAAAACAGCAAAACAAATCATCCCAATATATTTACAGCTGTTGCATATGCTGTGACTCATCATTAAGATAGAAAATTTTGATAAATCTCATACAGGGTGGAAAATTTATTGTCGTCGTATAGAACATGTTTGGGTGTCAGTCTCTTTCGTTTTTTGACACACACTTAAGACTGGTGAGAAGTATATTTAGCTTTTTTAGTTTAATCTAAATTATCATAAGTGGAGGAAAGTCATTCTGCATATTTGTTAAATGTAGTATATTTTTTATGTAATATAGTTTGAAATTTGTGTGTTATCAGACAGGACTGAAACGCCTTCCTCACAACTTGAGTAAACCACTTGAGTAAGCCTCCATCGCTTTTCTTTTTTTATACGTTTGACGCTGCTGCTGATGTAACATTCGTAGATAAACACGTGCACACATACTCTTGCAACACGTGGCAATCCCGTCCCGTTCACCCTTTAAAACGCACATAAGCAAGAATTAAAGAATAGCACATCACAACGAAGAAACTCCTCTTCTTTCTAAGGTTTAGAATAGTAAAGATATGAAAAAATGGATCTACACATGCACTAGGTTTATACATGTTCCAACTGCGTGCCTGTCTTGCAGTAATTTGTTTTTTTATAAACGAACGTGTTGGGTGATAAATATAAAATATGTATTGATTTGTTTTCATGTGGTATATTCATTCATTTTCCTGTTTGTTCATTGCTCAAAACTACATTTAAAGAGATGTATTATCTACAAAAAGCAACTCTTGAGAGAGAGAGTTTTTGTGTGTACTACGCAAAAAATTGATCTCGATGTGTCATCGTGTGATGTGGTGGTAAGCAAAAACCTGATAACCTGCTTAATCATTGATTCGTGTAGAATTATTATGCGATGTTGTCTCACTATAAAAACACTGGTGAATGAGACTAAATGACAGGGAAGAATGTGAAAATGAGTAAGACTAAATGTGCTACTTAATAATGAATCAACTTGGAAAAAGGTAATCATTCGTTGTACTCTTTCATCCCGTCTTTGAGTTTTTAAATTTATACTATATAACTTACAAAGCAGTGATTTTCAGCCGGTTAAAGCATGCGAGACATTGCCTATATTACTAGCAAGTTGACTTGGACTGGCGCAACTGCATTTGCTAGTACATCATGCTAATAGTCAAATGTACGTAAAGTTTAGAGAATAGGTATTTCTAGACTTGAGTGATTGATTAAAGCTTGTGGCTACAAAAAACTTACCATTTTATGAGCGGATTTATCTCTGTCTCTTTTCATGACAAATCTTCGTTGTATCATATTTTTTGTCGTTGCATTTTGTTAGTTGATTGCTTAGTTAGTTTGCAAGTTTTTATTTTAAAATGTAAAAGATAATCTAGAATGTATGTATTAATACATACTTATTTCAATTTCAAAAGTTCAGTTGGGTATGTATGTTGCTTTTAAATTTTTAAAGTCGGAAGATGATTAAAAATGAAATGGAGCTACCTACAAGTATATAAATGCTTGAAAGCGTCAAGATTCATTTTGACAGTGAGTTACTGTCACGGCCCAAGTCACAAACAAGCAGTACGGCTATATAAAATTCTGTTTTAAAAATCAAGCAAGAGCAGATGGAAAGAGAATATGGACCACCTGGTTTTATACCGGGACAACTTTTGAGCATGTCAGGAGGAGGAGGAGTAGGAAGGTAAGTCATCATCCACCTATGGAAATGCTGACCTTGAAAGGAACAAACGTCTTGTGATGGATTTTTACCAAACAGCGTTACGTGACAGGAAGTCAGACTTAATGTACAAATTCTTGGCACAAAACTACCCTAACCACAGTCCATTCTCAATGGAGCGAGGACTACAGGATTTTGTTAACATCTTAACTATAAATTTTTGCATGGTTGACGCGATTGATGACGTGGTTTGGGTGCATTGCTCGTCCAACATTGGATGGAGGCTGTATTCGGTCATGGGCATTTTTCAGGTGAACTGTGTCGGGCTGTTGCAGGAGCATTGGGACCTCCTGCAGGATACGATCAGTTTACAAACCAGAAATCCCGTACAGTTTTTGTTCTTTTAACGCTTAACTTAACTTTACTTTAATTGTATTTCACAATACATTTGTAATGTTACAAAATTTTAAAATTAAATGTTAAATGTTTTCAAGTAGAATTGCCGAACAACATATAAGTTACTCTGCTTTTAAACTTTATTTCGTAATTTTATTATTGACATGATACCGCATTTGGCATGACGTTGCATCTTAATCATCAATATTATTAAGTTGCGAAGCATACTTTATGTGATTGTCTGTGTCTGTCCGTCCGTCTGTCAACACGATAACTCAAAAACTATAACAGCTATTCGAATTCTGTTTTCACCAATTGATAGCTGACCTTAAGGGTCAGCCCTGGTAACATTTTAAAAATCATGGCTTATCAGAGACCGTTAATATTTAATGGTAACTTGAACGACTATTATTGTGTATGTATACATTACACGTTATACATTAAGCGTTATGTAATAGACGTCCTATGTTACACTTTAACGTATCTGAAGCTTATCTTGAGCTTATCTGTTGACGTCTTCGCTACTTACGAACACGACTGTTCGGTTTATTATTATTACATGCTAATTACTTTGTTGATGTTCGCTTGCATTTATAAGTTAGCAATCAACATTTTTCACCACCGAGCAAAGCTGAAAATAAATTGCTGCGCATTATGCGCAGCGCATACAACTTTTACACAAATATAAAAAATGTACTTAAGCAGCATACAAAAACAAATAAACAAGCAAATTAGTTACAGATCAGATCTAGGTACATGTAATAATGTGATTTTTGGTTTACAATTCCCACAATTTGATGTATATCTTTTTCAGTCGCTGCGTCTTGGCTTAAACCTGATAACAGTATACTAATTATTGGTTCCTCCAAAAACCATTTTTAACTCGAGGTTTCGTCTCAATTTGAAAATCTTTGTCGATTTTACTGATTTTCTCGGCAGCATTCATATTACTATTTAATTTAAAAAACATAATGGAGAAGTGATGTTAGATACACCAGTAAGCATATTTTAGCAAAATATCCAAGCAATGAAATGGTTCTCTGCTCTTGTTGGTAAGGCTTATTGAAAATAATGTCAAAACCAGAAAACTTTGTACTAGCTGATTGTTCTCATCGATCATTTAATATTTAGTGACATTTGGTGGTGTGTGACTTGGACTTTTAGACTATTGGACAGCCACGGCATTACCCAGCATTCAAGACACATAGCAGGTTAGACTTGTTTTTTAAGTACCCCTGACAGAGCTGTTTAATCACTGACTTTCATTAATCAGATTAATGATTAATGGTAATTTTCTACATTTTTCGTTAATCAGATTAATGATTACAAATAATGGCAATTTTCTGCATTTTTCGTTTATCAGATTAATGATTATTTCTTATTTTTTATATTTTTCGTTAATCAGATTAATGATTATTTTTTATTTTGTACATATTTTGTTAATCAGATTAATGATTAATTGAAATTTTCTACATTATTTTGTTAATCAGATTAATGATTAATTGAAATTTTCTACATTATTTTGTTATTCAGATTAATGATTAATTGAAATTTTCTACATTATTTTGTTAATCAGATTAATGATTTTAACTACATTCAAATTAATGTATTCCATTGATGGTTTACATTACCATTGTCATTTTCTACTATTGTAAAACACCCCGCATAAAGAATTAATGGAACACTGATGTCTACATCTATTTATTTAACACTATAAGATAGACAGACGTTTTCGTTTCATTTATTGTGTCGCCAAAAAATAAAATTTATATAGTAAAATAGTCTAGAATTAGAATTTTGGGTGGCGAAAATTATGACAAAAATCGTTATACCTATAAGCTACCTATTCTCCACGTCGTCAAAGGTATTATATCCAAGTGACACACATAAAAATGTTTTAATCGGCTTTAACTTGTAACTTTAAGTGTAACTTCACTTGTGATTAATGATTAATTTGTCTTTTTTTCAATTCCTAGATTAATGATTAATTTGTTGATTTTTCAAATCCTAGATTAATGACTAATCTGTTATTTTTTCTAGCTCTAGATTAATGATTAACTTAATCAAGCTGATTAACTTAACTCTGATTAAGCAGATTAATGATTATTAATCAGTGATTAACCAGCTCTGACCCCTGAAAAGTCACTTCTTGGATCTTTACTGATATGTGGTGCCCTTGTGTCCTGTCCCATCACTGCGTTTGCCATGAACGCAAAGCGACTTTGATACAGCTGTGTCTGCTGCCTTCCGGGGTGTCAATTCAATCCTCATGGTTATGGTAATTTTGCCAGCAGGCAAGCAAACTGCGATTCACAACGCACAAGTTTTCACCTCCAAAAATCTCACTTAACCTTGACTTTACCTTTATCGCTGCCTTTACCCACAACCTAATCTACCGTACAAGCTGACGTCACTATTTACCCAACATTTGTACCTTTACACATGAGAAATGGTAAGTGGTTTGTCTGCCGTGATTTTTTATGCATGTGCTTAATCCCGAGCACATCTGATTACTTATGATTATGATGTTCTAAACTAGACTTTGGTAAAGCTAATTTGGTTATGTGCTACAAAGTAAATTTAAAACAATTAAAATTACATTTTGTGAATTTAAAAAAAATAAACTGTATTGCTTAAATCGTGGAGAATGTCATCAAAAAGGATTATTATCTCAAAACAAACCACTTGAAACTGAAGTTTAAAGAAGAAGAATACACTTTTTTCGTTTATTAAGTCCCTTTACAATTCGATCTCCAATACTACGGTTAAAATATCACAGTAAAAAACGCCATTGTTAAAAATACCAAGGTTGTATTGGTAATTGCAATTTTCCAGACAAACCAGAAACTGCAAACTAAAGAAGATTTTAGGGATCAACATAGGTAACCTTCAACAAAACATGCTTGCCAATATAAACTGCCTTGGTAGATTTAATGAATGATTGCATTAAAATTGATAACAATATTTCTTATTATTACCATTTATGAATGGTATTTATTCTTTTTATTACGAAGAAATAAATGTTTATAATTGTGGTTTGTAATAAACCTTATGTAATGTGTCTGTACGGCTGTAAAAACATTCATTGTTTATGAGTGATATACAATGTATATACATACAGTGAATAAATGCACACTGGTTGCTACTGTGGGCTGGAAATCAACCTGCGCGCATGTAGTTAGGTAAAATATTGACGGAAATGTTTGCTGCGCAGTGACCATTCAAGTGTTTGTGAAGGTGCAATAATTGCTAAAAGATTACCATTCCATGACAATTGGATTTAATTTAAGTTTACAACTTCCATTGCGTGATAAAAAATGTTTGATTAACCCAAAATCCGTAGTTGGGCGATGCTTCTAAAAGTGCGTTATTGCTCGTGATAGTATTCATGGATTCGAAGCTTGAAATGAATGTGGTCATAAGAAACACATGTTAGTAAATAATATTTTTAGGTAAGATATTCTCTGGAAAAATTAATTAAGAAGGTATTGAAATGCTTTTTTCTTTAAACCAGCTTGCCAAATTTAGATCCAGTAATCATAGTTTTGATTTTAATATTTCTTAATACAATGATGAACGATGAACAAATGCAATTGATAAAGACAACACAGGTGATGTAGTGTTTGCAAAATTAATAGATAAATTGGAAGTTCCGGACCTAGACGAAAAAGCTCAGGATGGGTTAAATGTAACATCAGACTATCGTTTAAGTTATTATCAGAGAAAAGATTTATGTCGCTATATAAAAAACGCTATTATTCCTATTGATGTCTGCAAAGAAGAAAAGCCTATCATGATAGACTTATTAATGACTATGCATGGCGACTTATATCATTTTCTGCTGATAACAAATCTTTTCACGCTTCTTAGCAAACCAGGATATCATGGTGTACGGTACATTTGCGGCAAATGCTTTTAAAGTTATGGCCACTCTTATTGTGAACATGTAAAGTTGTGCAGAAATAAAACTGCACAACGAATTCATTTTCATAAGAATAATATGCTTGAATTTAATTTTTACCGGATCTTTGATATGCCATTTATCATATTTGCAGATCTAGAGTCTATCCTTTCTCCAGTACAAACAACCAGTGAACGTGACAACAGTTCAACAATATTAAATACAAAAATTGTGCAGGAACATATCCCCACTACATAAACATATATATGTGTTGACTGAAAAAGCAAAATCATTCCACGAAACTCATATACTGCTATAAATGAAAACGAAAACGTAGTTAAATTTTTTTGAAAGAGTTATTACATTTGACTGATGATTTTATACAAATCATAGAGGAATGAGAAAGTAAGACTAGACTTCAAATTGATAGAATTCCAGACGAAATTATTGGTTTAACCGAAAATCAAAACTTAATATGTAGTAAATCATAGCTGCCAATTTTGTAAACACAAATTTTAAGATATAGAAGACGAAGGACGAAAAGCATTTCATAGTTAGCTTCCAGATGAAAACGAAAAACTTAAAGGTTATAGAATGCATGAAATGCAGTATGGGCAAACCAAAGGAAAAGTTCTACTCTTTTTTCATAACGCTCGTAGATATGATAATCACTGGGTACTTTCATCAGGTATAGCCAATATTTTGAGTAGCATAGAAGTAATTTGTCGAAGTACAGAAAAAATAATGCTGAGCACGAATTTACCAAAGAAATGCACCGAAAACCAGACCACTTTTGATTTCCAAGTAGTTAAAATTTTCAGAATCTCCACTATTTATAATCTCAAAAATTAAAGGTTTCAGATTTTTTAATGCACTGGTACGGCCACCAGAGGGGGTCAGAGTTTTGATGGTTTTTATTGATTATCTCAAGAACCAATTGTCATAGAAACATGAAATCTTCACCCATCAAACCAGCATGCATAAATACATATAGGCCTTTCGTTTTTCGAAACTCGAAGCGGTTCGAAATTATATGTTATAATTGTTCGAAAAGCTTAATTAAACAATATTAGCAATTCCAACTTACCAGCTTAATTCGCACAGTTCAAAACAATTTTTACCCGAAAATTTAGTACCAGTCCCAACATACCCCCTCGCGTGGAATACTAATAAAAAAATTTCAACAGAAACGAAACATCTGATTATATGCCTATTCCTCGAAAACAATGATATTACACCAACACATGCTTTACCTAAGTTTTTATAAGATAACTCCGCAGTGCTTCAAGATATCGCGTCCAATCTACTTGCATTGTCTTCCCGAGTTAAAATTACACATAGGCTTTGTCTTAGAATCTTGCTAACCTCAATAACCTAAGTGTACCTAAGCTAGCACCTCATGAGGATGAGCACACCTGGAGTTGGCCATTTAGAATACTTTCTTAAATATATAGGCTGCAAACTACTGCACTTCGTTTCGTATGTAGGCGGTGTAAAGCAATACAAGAATGTGCAGACGCGATTCTGTTTTTTTCATTAAACATACTGAAGGATTCTTGGATTGGAAAATTTCGTTTCAATAGGATGGATAATATACATCCAATATTTTTAATTCATGTACTATATTTATTCACTTTTTTGGTGGAATTAGAAAATTTAACATTGTTACATTCTATTGTGTAAACTTTTAAACCATTTTCTATTATGAAAATCAAAAAAGCAAACGAAAGTATTTTTTTCGTACGCCACATCAAAATAATTCATAAAAGTCAAAAATTTTCATGTCAAAAAAATCTCACAAACACAGACTTTGTGAAAACCTTTCATCCCGGGCCACACGCATTGCTTTGGTTTTAAGCGTATAAACGTGGAAACACTTACTTTGTACTAATTTCCCAATTGCGCTACGGACACCTCTTCCATATTCAAGGTGAAGCTTTCTTTTAGGTTGCTGAGCAAGTACTGCCTGGCTTTCTTTACTTTTACTTGCCCAGTCCAAACCCAGATGCAGTCTCTTGCGTTTGGGGAAATTCTGCTGTTCTTTTCGTGTAAATAGAATGCTCTTATATTCTATACTACATTGTCTTGGACTCTTCTCATCTCCATCCTAAACGTTGGGCATGAAAATGCTCCATGATCTTTTCTTGTTTCTACTGCTTTCTGAGCAGCTTGCTAGGATATTCTGAAAATCTCTTCTAGCTTCCTGACACCGAATCAAACGGGAGTACACGTTAAAATTTGATAACGTTCCTTCTTGCTAAGACTGATTTCATATTTTATCCGAAGCTACTCCACTAACTTCAAGCAATACTGACATTTTATCATGTGGGGGGATTTTGGAACTTTTTCCCTAGAAACCACAGCGAGATCATCCTGTACAGTTTCATCCAGTTGTTTTGCTTTGTCGCGCGGGCGTCTGGGGTCCGTTTTCCTTACCAGGAAGTTAAGTTTAGGTAAGTTTTTTAAGCTCTCTAACATCAGTTGTACCAAATGAGGGTGCTTTGCTGAAAGCTATACTGTCCTCCTCATTTGAACCTGTTTTGCAGCTTTTTGAAACAAAAAAATGGTTATGCCCTAAGCTAAAATTGGCTATAATAGATGTTGGAATAATTCAATTTTATGACTTTATTTGTAGGCAAGGTGAATGTACCCAAACATTGTGACTAGGTTATTAATATCGTATTGCCTTCCGTAAATTTCGGCACTTTTACACATTTTCACACATTTCTCTTCTTTGCTGCGCAGGCACAATCCTTTCTTTGTACATCACGTTCTGATATAACTACCTATGGTATATTTGGTCTACTGACCAGAACAACTATTTTCTTTATTGTAAACGATGTCGACAACTCTTCGTCCTATGTTATATTTTCTAATAAATACGGAACACTTGTGTGTTCATTTTTTCACTTCTCTCTCGGAAACCCTGGAGCATATTTGCTAAATATTTTACTTTTCACATGGTAGCAGAGGTATACGTAGACGTTGATTACCACGTAAAATTCCAAAGCTACTTCAGAAAACTTAATTGAGCACTGAGTGTTTGAAATCTCAGAACGTGGAGAGTTAGTCCGTGGAATTGATTTGCTTGAGACATTGTGCATCAATGCCCCCACGAAAAGACGAGGACGGCAACAGGGGTAAATGGAACCGCAACAAACGTGGAGAAGGAAAAGGAAGAAGAGATAACCATAACCAGAGCAAAGCACACTTTTCCAAGAGCGGTAGTGAAACACAAGTTGACAATGCTTTTGCCTACACTCTTTTCTTCAGCGACATCCTCACTCGTCTTCCTGAT
>JAHZMT010003408.1:0-18269 GCA_027743785.1 Sinhomidia bicolor
GACAGATGTGGTTTTTTTATTTTGCACAAAAAGAGATGCAAAACGCTACGTAGACTCCTCTGTTGTTTGTTACAGTACACAATTAAGTTGTAATATAATAAATGCAGGAGTTTGTTGTCTTGTACATCTAGCGTTATTCAGTACTCTGCCAGAGCGTTAATACTATAACAGTGTACGGACGCAGAGGGAAATTGACGGTACTATGAAAGGTTCTCATCAACTACTCATCGATTCGAATTGTTGTAAGATACTAGTTTCCAAATACATGTTATTTTTTTAAAGTTATATAATAATATTTGTTACACACAGTTACAACATGGCTAGTTAGAGAATTCACTAATCATACGAAACCGTGTATATATTGTTCCCGAGAAATATGCAGTATTTTTGTGCTAGTTAGATTTTTTGGCAGCATTTATCCAGTTTTTTTATTCGATTCCAGTGTTTTTCATCTTCCGTGAACTGGGACAACTTTCTCTGTAACACTAAAAAAAAGTTTAGGTGAAAGCATATCCTTTTAGACTTTTGGACAGTTTATTAATTTTTAAGTCGTTATTTTTAGGAAAGATATTTTTCTCTTTTATTCCTGCTCATGCTTTATGCATGGAAAGTATAATCTATTAAAATAGAATAAGCGATAATTATACAAAGGCGAAATAGGTATTGTTAAAAACCTTTGTGTTTGTAGAACAATATCCTGGTAAAGCAGGATTATGATTGCAGTGAACTTTAGTCACTCTAAACACAAATGTAAACAGTTGGAGGAAAGTCTGGTTTGCTTTTCAAAACCTTTTCTAGGGATTGGTTTACGAAATTGGAGAAATACATATAGACTTTCTTTTGAATGGCAATAAAAGGTTGTCAAAAATGAAAGATATTTTTTCCGGGTCGTTGACAGTGAAAGTTTAATTAAAAGTTTGGTTCCCAATAGCAAGCACTAAACCTAACAAAGCAAACGCCAAAACTAAAAACTATGTTTTCAAGTGTCAAGTTTTACTCTTGGATTAATTGTTTTTTGTATTAATAGATCAATTTGGAGGTGAACTGGAAACAACAGCAGCGAGAATGGAGGCAATTTGGTGCAAATAATGGCTTAAAACGAAGCGATTTGGCTTCTTAATTTGTACCTGAGTCTAAAAAAAAGCTAATAAAACTATACGGAAGTTAGGTTGAGAAGTTGACTGTTATGTTAAATGTCATATACAGGTACGTTTACTACTAAGTATTTAGTAGTTTTTTGGAATACACCATGTGCCCGTGATGAATAAACATTTATATGAACTGTTTTAATTTTTTAAATTTTAATCCTTTAGATTATACTTTATCAACCAAAGTCCGTGACACCTTTTAATTTTTTTCTTAATACACTTTTCACAAGGGGAGGAGCGCAAAGTAACTTAGGTAAGCAGATTTTATAAATTTGGATATCAAATTATGAACTGATTTTGTAACAATTTTTTTGAATTGGGATGTTTTTACTTTTAGATTTTTGGAATCAAATCCATTTTTTAAAATTCTATATTAGTAACGTTAAAATTTCCCTGCACTGTACTGTTGTCCCAAAAAAGGGGTTTTAATGTTGAAATTTTTACGATGGCGTCTGGAAATGACGATATAATGGTAATTAGACGGAATATTTGTTGAAAATTATTTATACACAATTATAACAAACTATGTAAATATTTATGTTCAATCCTTCATTTCTGTAATAGAATGCAATGATGGACCAGGAGACAGAGTCGGGTGTAGACTTCAGTTTTGATTTGCTAAAGTATGTCAATGGCGATGAAGAAGAATGCTTGCTCTGGAACGAAAATGGTGGCATGCGATATTCTCAGTCAGAAACAATGCTGGATCCAGCATTGATAACAGGCATAGTTCTTTCCCCCACACCAACAACTTCGTCACAAACATCAAACTCTTCATTTAGCGTAAAAGATGCGATATCGACTTCGTCAGTTACAAGCAGTCAAGATTTGAAACAATTTGCTTCCGGCATCCCAACCTTCACCAACGAGCAGCATAACCCGTGGGGAGAAGAAAGGTAGGAAAATTTTTTTTGAGCTTTAAACGAAAGTTAAAAATTTTTACGAGTATATGACGGCTATATTATTTCACAAATTGCTTCTTCTCTGTCCGTATAACAAACGCTTAAAATTTATTGCAAAGCAAAATTAAGGTCGTCCCAACCATCCAAAATCTGCTCATTCTATTTATAGGCCATTTAACGGTAATTAAATAACAGCTCGATGGGTGTGCGGAAGAGGCAAATATTGCTGACTTGCATTTTTTATTTATACCGTATAATTACATCTAGCAACTACAATAGCTTTATCTCTGCTTGCTATTAATGTATCCGACAGCACTAAAAATGATGGGTTCAGACTTGAACGCTTTCCAGGAAAATAATATTTTCTCTTCATTCAAAGAGACAGTTGGTTTCGTTCTAGTGTTTGCTTGTGGGTGAGGTCTCAAAATAGACGCAAATATAATTTTCAAATTCCGTTATTTCTAAAGGAATCGTTCATTACCAACTTGATTGACAGATCTCGTAGTAGCTAAAAGCGTTCAGTCAATGAGCGTTATAATTTTTTTAACAAACGTTGTGAAAATGATAAATATAATGACATTACTACATACTATGCGCTTGTGTGCACTTTTAAACCAGACGACTGGATTAGCAGAGTACATTAAGATAAGTCTTCTGGTACTTTGAGGTACTGTCTAAGAACAATACCCTCATCCGATAAATCCATTTGCAAAATTCTAAGTGTTTTTGCATCTTATTTTAAATCAGCAGAATTTCTATGAGTAATTTCAGTGGCAAGCTAGCAAGAGACAACCTCATTCGTACAGAAAACAAATGGCACTTTCTTTACCCAAGTATCATCATCATCATCATGAGCAACGCCATACCGTAATAATAATGGCAAATATGAATATATGTGAGCTGCTACCTATTTATTTATTTATTTATGCACAGAAGCTTAAATCATGTAATGTGTAGTAAAAAAAATAGAAACTAGATGAAAATAAACCTGACTAAACGACAAAGTGGCAGCTTCCAAATTTAACTGGTATGTGTATAACTATATCTGAAAAGCCTTGAGCTTCACATAGTTTGGCAGGTATTCAAAGGATTTTGAAGTTTTAGAGTAGCATAAATATTCCCATTTGCAGCAGCAGCAGCAGCAACAGCATATTAGTAATGTAATTATAATTTTTTACTCTTCAAACAGCTAAATTGAATGTGCACATAAATTCATCGTTCATATAATATTACAGGACATGCCTGCACGCTGTTAATGCACTGTACTTGACAAATTGGCTCTACACTCTTGTTCGCCATGGAAAGTTTCTTTCTCTACTATTTTATTATTATTGTCCGACTGTCTTCTCTTCTCAATTCTCACTTCTTTTTTTCAAAATTCATTATATTTCACCGGAGCCGGCACGGCACGACTCAAGAAAAAAAAATTATGCGCTCTTTAAACTATCGTCGTAGCACGGCTCTTCTTTTGCTCGTACATCTGTCTGTATTCATGCATGTGTTGTTGAGTACCTCGACTGTCAAATTTTAAGGGAAACGTCCTTTCTCACTCTTTTTGTTGTGAATAGCTGCATACATAATACATATATCAAGAATAATTAGACAATTATGAAACAGACGTTGTAAAAATAGCGCTAATCATTCGTAACTTTTTACCCTAGTTAAATTTATAATTTTATTGGAGTTTAAAAATACACACGTGTGTAATTTGTAGTTGTAAGTACAGAGAGCAATCAAGAGCTTTTATGCTTGTGCACTGTGTACTATTATTCTTGTCTAGTGGGCAGTTGAACCTGTCTGCTACTTTTTCCTCACACCAGCAATGATGGTGAGGCAATATATTATTCAAGTAATCGTATGCAGTTCAGCATGGAAATATACTGACAAATATACTTGTGAGTATTGAGCACTCGAAATACACATAGAAATTAAGCAAAAAATCTCTAATTTTTAATGGATTTGAATTGTAAATTAAAACATTTTACTAAATTGGTATGAACCAATACTGTCATCCTAACCTAGCTCTCAGTTTTGCATCATGAACGGAAATTTAAAAATGACGATTTTTGAATGGACCTGGACAGACAGACATAAACAAGCATTCGGAATAATTCGGGTAATTTACAACAGCTTAACCTGCTTTTGTAACTTATTTAATAACGCTCAGCTTATAATGAATCCTATAAATACACTGTCTAGTCTAGCCTAACAGCACCGACATTGCAGCAGCTTTTACGAGTTGAGACCGAATTTAGGAAGGTCAGTATTGCTTATCAATTGATTCCATTCACCTCAGCGAACAGAGGCGAACGAGAGATAAAAATCATGCATTACATACATTACATCAACTCATTAAATGTCATGTTTTAATAGTTTAATCAAAACTATGTACCTGTAAATAAATGCTTTAACACTTTTCTTTCGAAAGCCAATTCATCTTAATCGAAATTTGATGCTCAGAACATGTTCAGCCTCAGATAACATTACGAAATAATTTCAAGTATTTCCTGCGTTTAATTTTATTTTGCTACATATGGCTGTATAGTTATTTCTAAAAATTTTACTTTTTGGAATTTTTGAATTCCAAGTTTAAAATGATACTTAAGTTCATAACTGAACATTTATGCAGCGCATTTAAACTTTCAAAGCAACAGCAAAAAGCATATTACACGTGATTTAGGGTTTCTTTTTAATCTTACAAACGTCTTCAAGTATATGTTCAATCAGACTCTATGCATCGACGCACATGTCGTATTTTAGTGATAAAAATACTTGTTGCTGATAAGACTCATGTCAATTAAAAACATGAAAGAAAAAGTTTTTGTCATTTCCCCCCCTTACGTTGCGCCGTGTATAATGTATAGACATTATATAAAGTTGAGCTGAGAAAAAAGAGGTTTCCTACAAACACTACAGTTGCACTTAGAAATAAAGTTTGGAGTNTGAGCTGAGAAAAAAAAGGCTTCCTACAAACACTACAGTTGCACTTAGAAATAAAGTTTGGAGTTTGAAAGTATGACGCAATGAAAGCACCGGTTGTAGGTAAGCCATTCACTATTTTCAGCTGATAAAGCTACCCTCACATAATTTATTAAGGTGTACGATAGTGCATCCTTTCTGTGATCCTCACGTGCGTTTGTCTGTGCGTATGCATTTTTTGTCCCTCCGTCCGGCCGTCAATCAGTTTTCTCAAAAACGAAAAGAAATTTTTAAATTCTGCTTTTGTTAAATGAGTACATACCACAATGGCACTAAATCTATTGAATTTCTAACCGTCAACAGCAACCGTTAGTGACGGTTAGGATTTCGAATTTTCAAAAACCGGACAAATTATGTTTTAGTGTGCTCACATGCTTTACGGCGTTTTTTGACGAACAAGCCGAATCTGTCCTCAGAATTATGTTTTTAACGGTTTGCCAGAAAATGGCGGTTTAAAAATGCAAAATATACGAATTAACGACAGAGCCAAAAGGTCGTTCCAATATCTTTATCAGATATTATTACTATCGTACACCTTACGCACATCGTTTACAACGATTTATTTGAGCATAGTTGATATCTATCACGCACTGACATGACGAACATTGGAATTCCTAGTTGGTATAAAATGTTTGCTTCCATGTTTAATCAATTGAGTATTACCTATAAATTGATTACGTATTCATATTTTTCGTACTAAATTATGTATCATTGTACTGATCACGAGATCTTTACACTCGTACTTTCTTCGTAAAACAATTCCATACCGTCTGTTCGTCCAGGCCCGTTTTTTCTTTCTCCAAAACAATATGCACAGGTTTTTTACATGCATTTTAAATAATTATTTTACCTCTCTTATGAAATTTTTAGTTGCAAATTAAATTATAGTCACGCACCTTATTTTACAATAATTTCACCTAAAATTAAAGCGTGTAGAAAGTGCTCGCACAGCATGCCAATGCTACGCATGCATACCAGCCAGCCACTTTACTTTCTCGTCAAAACGCTGATAATTGATGTGATGTAGACCAGCGTCGATATCAAATAGGATTACCTAACTTACGCATGGCTGCAACATCATACGTGCAAAACAAAGTATACAGTTTAAATATTAGTTTGCTGTATGAACTTTTTTCATGCAAGAAACACACATGCACATCTATTTAATGATTCATTGATCAGAATCACGGCGACTACCAAATGATAAAGGTTTCACGACAACAATCAAGTGCATTGTATGAAAGGAAACAGACTTTTTTGTTCAAACTGAAAGAAAAGATTAGAAGCGAGAATTCAATCTATGTATATCCTCCTCATCGTCATCATCATCAAAAAATATAAATACATACATGCATACATATATCCCAACTTCGCATCTCAATTCTGTGGAAGTATAAATGTATGGAAAAGATTCAAGTTGGTCGCACTGCAACGCTATTCTTAATACGCAACTTAAAGCATTGCGTTGGAACATATTTTCTCTATCGCCTCAGTTCACTATCAGTACAGAGTTTATACTATGCAACGTAGTATTTCAATTAACCAACTGGTGGCATGGAAAAGATCATCAGTTCTTCTTTAGAGTTCATCTCTCGCAGTCAGCTCAAAAGTTGGATCTTGCCCTCACTACTCAGTTTTTTGGAACATTATTATATATTACACGGTGACAGTGCCATGATGGTCGTCGTGTCGTCGTGGTGAGTGGTGGCTTTGATACACTTTTTTTGCTACTAAATGGTGTACTCGTCAGGAACGTGAGTGAACAGATAATAATTAGACGCTGCGCTAACCATTTGCTGTCGTACGTTGCAGCTCTAGCAAAGCAAGAAAGGGTATATTAGTGGTCATTCATCATCATCATCATTTTATGATTGATCGCATATGTGAATGCAGGAACGTGGTGCAGTTTTTAGAAAAAAGTTTGTGGCATTATCAGCAAGTCTGTTCTTGTACTATAACTCTTTATTGCAATTAAAATATATTTCAACAGGACGGATAGTATAGGTAATTAATTATCGATTTGTGTGTTAAATGTAGTGTTTCAACTGAACTATTAACTATATTAGTGAGCAGATAACGATGGTGCTGATAACGTCAAACAGGAGTACTGCGCCTGTCTAACATAGCCACAAGCAGCGAAGAGAATAATAGTTTGTGTTAGTATTATTATTATATAAAAGCGCGTTCGAAAAGATCCAACTGCAAAAACACAACCTATTATCCTATTGAAAGACAGTTTGTTTTAAAAATACTTTTTCTCAGCTCAGCGTAGCAGAATCAGATCAACTTGAGTAGTTTCCTTTCTTTTGTGTTTGGTTGTGGTGGTGGCAGCAGTAGCAGTTGCGGTTCTGGTTGAGCAAAGGTCGAAAGTAAAACTCGGGTGCCTAGTGTCTACTACTATACTACGTCACACCGTCATCATCGGTTGGCTGTCGTAGTCGTGTCCAACCAAAATTTTTCTGTGGTGTGCGGTGGTGAGTGTTGGCGGAAGAAGAGGAAAGACTTGTGGTGTGTGAGTACGGAGTATTACTGTATTACTACTGACTGTGTTTATGGTCGTGGCTTCATACGACAACAACTCCAACTCCCTTTTCGCGTAAAATACAGAAAAAAGTAGTATGGAGGCGTGTATCGACACTTTCTCCTCCGTATTTGGCGGCACAGCTGCCGAGTACAGGAATCCATCCCGAAATGTATCTCCCTTTAATCACAATTTTGAAAATGCATGCCAGAACCATCACTATCAATTTGCTGTTGTGAACACAGCGGTCAATAATAGTTGCAATGCATCCAGTAGCAATAATAATAATAATAATGGCCATTATCACCATCAGAATCAACAACAGCAGCACCACCACCAACTGCAGCAACTCCAACGTCAGCCAAATACTACCACTAATAGTAATGCGGTTATGTTCCCCTCCTCCTCCAATAATAGTAGTAATGAGTACATGCAAGCCATGAGTTGGACTGATAGGCCGATGGGTGTTAGCACTGGTAATATGATTAGTAGTACTAATAATAATCATGCAGCGAGTAATAATAATAAAATACAGCTACAAAGTTCAAATTCGTCGAGTAATATCCCACCAACTGCTGCTACAGAAAATCATCATGGTTTTCACCCATTTGTTCCAAACGATGGAGTCTCAGCTGCGTTCAATCTTCAACAACTCCACCAGGGAATCTGTTCTGTTGGCGCGATGCCATCTTGGCAGCAAGCTTTTACATTCAATGATTGTGCCAGTACAAGTGTTCCAAGTCAGAATGACGAAGGAAATGACACTCGCAGTCTTCCAATGCCATTGTCAATGTCAAGTATACCCACTACAACGTCCTCGAATAATAATAATGGCTCAACAAATGGACAACCCTCCAGCATATCAAATGCCAACAATAACAATACTAGCAACAATAATCAGCAATTTTTAAACTGTGCCCAAAATGGGGGCAGCAACAATATCGGGCCATGCTCATCAGGAACGGAGTCATTGGTCAATCATGTCAACGGACAATTTTCCACTGCAAATCAGTCACAAGTGCCGAATTCTTTTGCCGACAGTTCAAACGGTTCCCTAACACTGACTTTCTCAGCTTCCCTCCTCAACAGTGGGAACAACAACAACACTGGCAGCATGGTAAACGCATCAATCTCGCCTCAGCATTCTCCTTTGCCATCTTATGCCACAGTCTCCACTGCTAATGGACCCAACAAGTCAACTCCTGACTAGTATGTTCATCTTCACCATTTACACAATTTTCATTTTTCATTTAAATAGTCTTGGCATGATTTGATGGTAAAGCATAAATTATCGGCTACCGCAAGAGTGATCTGATGATAACCTTCAGGTGCAGCCGATAACCTATACTTACTTTGAGGTATTTTGAGATATACACAGATTAGTAGATTATTTGTACCTGGCAGTTTGATTCAAGAGCGAAATGGCATTTCATTGCCAAAATGTACAAGAAAAATCTTCTCACGTTACATTAAACAGACACGGCAAATTTTAGAATAGGGTCTAGTTTTTATATTCAATAATAGTTTTGTAATTTTTGTAATTGCATGATAGATGTATTTGGATTTTTTTTCAATTTCATGTTTATTTGCTGCAAATAAACATACGTATATTACAACATTCACACAATATGTCAAATGTTGAAAAAAAAACCAATTATTTATCCGAGGAAAAATAATAACTTTTCTATGTTAAACAAGGTACAAATTCAAATTCATGAGCTACTACATATTTAGTCTTTGCACAATGTTAATATTCAGTTAAGCAAATGATATGCCGAGTTGTTAACTCGGGCAGGCAGATATATTGCACAAACAAAACCGAAAACGTATTACTGTTTCATGTCAATACATCATTCAAAAAATATTTGTTCGTTCTACTGCTGTATGTGTATGTGCATTCTGATGATAAGCTGCTGGTAAGCAAAAATGATGAAAATACAAAGAGCAGAGAAAAACTGAAAGAATGTAGCCATTGCATAGGTAATAATAATAATATAATATCACCCATTCTCATGTAAACATTTTTAATAGCCATATATCCGAATTGAAAATTACACTTTCGTTGAACGTGATGTAGACTACATTTCTAGGTAATGTTCTCAAATATGAACTTCCAACTTGAGGTGAGACAAGTTGCAAGTTAAGCAATCTGCTAACAAGCCAGTAATTTCTTTACCGTACATGTCCATGACATGAAACAGAGATAATTTTTTTTATAATACCTTCTAATCAAATTCATTTTGTTTTAGCTTCGCCTTTTGCAACCTAGGTATTTAACTCTCTTGTTAGTATTCTCTATCTAAAATTAAACGTTTAGAGTTTGGGTTTATATTGGCAATGCAAGAGACCCAGCTTAGATTGCCATTATTATCATCTTCTCTGCTGCTGCTATGCTGGCTTCCATTACATATTTATGTGCATTAATATATGGTTGTGTAGTTGAAGACACAATTTCATGTAACGATATGGAGTAACTTTTTTTGACCACCTAAACTTGCACAGCCATCACTGTTGTGTGTATTTGTAATTTAAATGCTAATAGATAAATATGCAAAGTACCGAGTACTAGCATTTTTAGTATTTTAAGCACACACTACTACTATTTTTGTTAAATGTACAAAACATACCAGACGACATTTTTAAAAAGCAAAACTTCTTTTGAAACGCAAAATATATATTTTTTTCAATATGAGATGATGGTGACTAGTTGATTGCCTAATTGGTCTATGTCTCTTTCGCCGTTTTGGTTTTTTTGATGCACGGACATGAACTTGATGCAGTGACGAGAAATTACACAATGATTTTAAATCAAGAGTTCATATGTAATCTTCAAAATTTGTGTAGCATATTGCCCAATTAACTCACTTTACTGTAACTCTATCTTTTATCCATACTTTATTGTACGGATAATAAAAACATTCAACAACATTGCGTACTTTGTTTGGTATGCATGTACTTATCTTTTTACTACATGGCTATACAGAAGAATAAAATTCAAAGTGGTGCTACTGTTTGTTGTGTGAGTAAATATGTTGTTATAATTAAAAGCTCTCAGCAGTAGCGCTAGCAGTAAATACGCAACGAAACTATGCATGTACTGGTTATTGTACAGCGCCTTTGGTGCGTTTAGGTGTTAACATATTTACAAGCGTATATATAGAGATAGTTAACATGTCAAACAGTTTCATCTGCACTTTCTTTGTAAAATTGTAATAATAATAATAATAACCCGTCTTAATAAGCGGAACCATAAATGTGAATAATGAAGTGCAATCAATGCAAGTTGAAGGTTAATATTTGAAAACCTTCAACTTTTTACTTTTTTTACTTGGTACAAGCACACTTCTACAGTCATCAATCATCATAAGTATTCTCCATCTTTGCAATTTTGGTTTTACATCGTCGCACGAACGACTCGACTATTAACATGACAATGACAGTTTGGAACCATCATACCATTGAACTTAGATGCATTAGATACCAAAGCTTAAAATCGCTTTTAAGTAGTTGCCAATTCTATCGAGCTACTGTGTACTGTGTACATGCTTCACACATAAAACAAAACCGATCTCCGACCACTTAAACTGTTTTTTTATGAAATCCATTGTCAGTAAAGCTTGTTCACATACAAGTTAAATCATAAATAAATATATTTTGACACTTTGGTTTCATAATATGATGGGATTTTGTTAAACTTTATAATATGAATATCTACCTACATAACATGGCACCTTAATTTTGCTTCTTCATAATGCTCACAATGCTAAAGGAAAATGCTATTTTTTGCTGTATTGTAGCGTCAAAATGGCGACGACGCCAACGAGACATGTTCGTCTTCGTACAAATACGAAAATGGATATGGATCGTTTAAAAGCTCAGGAAGAAGATAAGCGCGAAAGGGAACTACAGAAGCAACAAAGGGCGATACGAGAATCAAAGGCAGTTCCTGTGTCGCTCCCGCCGGCAGTAAATGTTGTTGTTCCATCACAAGTCCTGCAGGTATGCATTACATGCCTATTTTAATGGTTGTAAATGAAAAAATGAGCTTATTGAAGGAAATCGTTTAACTTGAAGATTTTTCATTTACAAGGTAACATCCGCTCTGGAAAATCCGACCCCTTTCCACGTGGAACAAAAGAGAAAGTTTAACATAAAACAGTATTGTGCTGGCATTACCAACTCATTACCGGACGTTCAGGGTGCTACATCATCTCTCGTCGGCACGACAGCTGGAGTGGCTGCCCTCCGACCACCCGCAAAGCATAACCGCTTACAACATTTGATAACTGACGGTGCAGTCAGCTCGGCACCTCCCAACTACAGTACAACACCTGCACCAGTAAGTCCCATATCTGCACTAGATCCAGCAGCAGCATCATCACCGGGTCCCTCACAACGCAGTTCGGTAGCTACCAGCGTCAACGATGAATTTGAGGTTTGAGTTTATAACGTTTATGCTTATTAATACATTATGAATATGGCCCTTCGTTTGCGCTCTGTTACTTGCACCATTTTTATGCGTTTGACTTTAATTTTGGTTCATATGTAGATTTTGATGAAAGCTTATTCGCTTTCGGCATAAAAACTTATAAGGGTTTCAAGGGTCCTTGAAAGTCAAACGTACTCTGTTGTTGTCTGCGAATTATTTCAAATTTGCTACGCAGTTTCTGCAGACAGAGGTCTAGAAATCTATTGAATTTCACCCCAATCGTTCAAGTCTTGATATTTCTGCAGCCACAACCGTGATCCCTTCTTATGACATTTACGAGTAGTTTCAAATTTAAACAGAAATGCGTCACCTAACCTTTTATTGAACCATGTATTGCACCAACTTTAGCCTTTTATCCTGTCCACACCCCCATGTTATCATCGTATCTGTTGTTGCATATTTATTTTCAACTGAAGGAAAGGTGAAAATTGCAGTTTTCTCCAGTATTTTCAATCATGTTCCAAATGACTAAAGCACAGACTTTTTTAAATAAATATGTTCATTCGTACTAAAACTGATAACGCTAACATTACTTGCCATTAGTTTGGGTCCATTACTTACAACGTAATTCTCGTATTTGCAATCAAGGTTTATCAGCAAACTGAAAAGTGAACTTTGCCCTTCTTCTGGGCTGAGATCGGTTGCTCTTTTCCCATTGGTCGCTTGGAAGGAGTGTCTTTCCTTCACCAAACAGATAAACAACCTTATCACTATCACACGAAAATAAAACACCAAGAAACATCCAGCAGTATTGACAAATGATCAGCATATTATTATCCAATTATTATACAGTTAGTTGTATCATTACTACTGCAGCCAAGTTGAATTTCATGATGCTTCTCACTATTAATATTAAAATGATGCAATGCAAAAGACGACAAATAGCTTGTAGGTCTGTATGCACTCACCTTCTTTAATTTTTTTCAGTTGTTTATCATTTCGATTTCCTTCCAAAAAATATTGGTGTAGCATATTAAGTAGGCAATTTTGGTGATAGAGGAAAAAATGAAGTTGATGATGAGCGTCATGAACTAGATAAGAAAAAGGTTTAACTTTACTCCGACGACACTTGTTGTAAAACTTTCCTCGCTCGACTCATTTTTTTGAGTTTTGTTTGTCAAGAATGTCATGGTGACTATTACATGGTGTATATGACAGTTGGACAAGTTATTTTGACACGTTTTAATTATTTTTCTCTACTTTACTCTTTCTTAAAACCTTTCAAAATATGTGAATGCACATTTGACAGAAGGATAGCGTGTTGTTTTTACATAAGTCAAATTACGTCAGAGAAGACTGTCCATGCCAGGCAGCAATTTATTTCTATTACCGCATGTTGTGCTTTCTGGCAGAAGCACACACCCACCATATTTTAACCAATCACAGTTAATAGAGGATTATCATTAAAATATAAAGATTATTATGTAATCTCTTTCAATATTGTGGTTGTTGTGCATTCTTTCATTCACGTTTTCATTTAATTTTCATGTAACAAACATGTTGCAGATTATTGTTCTCGAAAATATGTTTTAAGATGGAACTAACATTAGATATTAAATGGAATTATTAATGGATTAAAATTGTTTTAATGTGAAGTAAAAAAAATATTCCTTTTAATGTCCCACTTTTTCAATTCATTGCTGAGTATGTAACGGAAAAATTTTATTTTGGGATGACGTTCCAATCGATACATTTTGTGGCATATACTGTTACTGTTACGCTTTGTAAATGCCGAACATCTTATGATTCTATGACAAAAGATGAAGATTACCTATGCACTAGCCAGTAATGAATGATATTTGGATGCCATATACATAAGTGATAGTGCTTGTAAGTCATAGTCATGACTCATGAGATACAAGAAGCACAATAATGACTGGTTAATTTGTAATTAAAACATGGCTAATTTTTTCCCCCTATATTCCTTTGTTCCGTACAATATACATACATTTTGAAAATATCGTGTAGGGCATTATTTACGGATGAATAATATGGGCGCATTTTATGCTATAGTTGGTTCAAATGCATGAGATGTTCTTTTTGAATCTTTCATACAACAGGATTCTATTTTGGATTTACTTTTAACCGATGAAAAGACTGGAGACCAAGTTGCATCTCTCCCACAAACCGGTTTCAGCCGAGTTAGTGGTGTTCCAGAGTCCAGTTCAAGCTGCCCAGCCGATTCAACAAAAGATGTGCTCTTTACTTCAGATGACCCTGTGAAAGTTTCCAAAGATAGAATTAAAAAAGATAATCATAATAAAAGTATGTTGGTTTTCATAATATTGGTGAAGATTTTCATACCATTTTTATTTAAAAATATTACATTGTCAACATTATTCGTACTTTTAGTTGAAAGGAAGCGACGATTCCACATTAATGACATGATCACAGAACAAGGGAGACTTCTTCCAAGGCCAAACGAAAGGTAATTTACATGAATTTAAGATTTTCATACTTCTTAAATGACAATTGACAAAGTTAAAGTTAGGAAGTTAAAAAGTCAAAGTCGACGGTTTAATTCTAGACACCATGAGAAAATTGGGGAAGTTAAGCAAAACAAAGGATCAATTCTAAAAGCCAGTGTAGATTACACAAAAGTGTTGAAGCAGGATAATGAATTTTTGCATCAGAAGCTTGCCAAGGCTGAAGAAGAAAGGAAGCAACTACTCTTAAGGCTTCAGGTATTTAAAAAATAACATTGAAAGATATACATTTTCACTTGCGTTTGGTTTGAAAATCTTCAAATCTGATAATAATTTCTTTTTCTTATGTAGCGGGTGGAGCAACTCTGCAAGCAAAGTGGTGTTCAGATTCCTGAAGACATAATGACATGGAAAACTGGAAGTGTATCTGAAGATCTCACCAGTCTTCTGAGTAATGAAGTTAGGATTAAACAGGTAAACACCTGCTAATATTCAAGTTGACTTATTTGAAATGTTCATTAATACAAGGGCTAAAAGTAAACTGGGTTTCTTTTAGGAACCAATGACATACACTGGAGAAGAATTTGAAAGGAATATCTGTGACATGATGGATGAAGACCGAAGTATTGTTACCGGCAATAGTGATCCAATGTTTGGACAACCAGTTGAGGCTGAAGACGGATTTCATCCTCCGGAAGGAATGGATTTTAACGATTGAAATAAATGAAAATCCAATAGCAATTATAGTATATAATTGACACATAGATACGACAAAAATTATATGCCACACGACACATTTGCGATAAGGATAACATATTAAGCGTATATAAAGGCGCGATAAAATCGAAAGGTCTCACTTTTTGTTGATACAACTTATAGGAACAAATGTACGTAGTATTTTACTTTTAGTATCGTTTGTCTCATTACAAATATTTTATTTTATGGTTTACTTTGATAAGCTAAATTTGTTCTTTCATCACATGGGTATTGCCGCAGTGCGTTCATTCATGATTACTACAATTGTTAAGTTGATATGGTAATTAGCGTATTACTAGTTCATAGAAAAGCGATTTATTTATTCTACCGTATTTACAGTTACTGAAAATGAGTAAACAGGAGGATGCATTACTGCTACCAAAACATAGAATTATAATACCTACGCCATAAAATTTAATATAGTGCATATATAAAAGGCAACAATTGTTTACGACTTACACTTAAACAATATTAGTATATACTCTACTCATTGTCAGTCATTACTCAAGACAATTTCAACAACACACCTTAAGCAATATCGAAAATTTTACTGCTATATATCAATGTTACTGATATGTTATATAGAATATGTATCTCTGTTTAAAAGAGTAAATTATGTATCCTTATTCTGCATATGATTAATGTTTTAAAATATGGGTTTTCTATTATGACAGTTTGGATGTTTACGTTTAGTACCTTAAATTTAGCAACCATGCGTTGGGTCACTTGTTTTAATAATCCTTCAACAGACAAGCTGCAGTTAATATGTATTATTATTTCTGTCTATTACTTCATCGTACCATTAGTTACAAATTTTCTGGCAATAACAATTAATCGTCTTAAATTTAAATTGTTCATTATTGTAAATGTTTGTTCCAACTCTGTTTGCTGCTTTTGCGTAAATGTATAAACTACAAAATAATATTTTAAATGATGTATATAAATCATGTACCTAGAAAAGGAAAAATCGCAAAAAGCTATATACACAATAAAAATACAAAATTACATTATGTACCTATGTATGTGTTTAGTCACAACATGTTATAATTGTAGATAAGCGGATAATATTGCCAGGAAGGTCAATTATACTGACAGATTTCTATTGTGCTAATTGCTGATTAATTATGCCTTTTTATGTGACATTTTACATAAAACGAGGCACTAATTGAGCGGGTCTTTGCAATAAACACTAGTAATACTACACAGCATCTTGATATATTTAAAATGTTGTCATAAACTGCTAATTAGCTAACCATAAATGGTTGTATTTAATTGTTCCACTATGTCGACATTTTAACTTTTCTGTGTTGTAGCATTATTACATTTAGCATTATTAGCCATATTACATTATTACTGTAAATACATAGACATTTCTAACATCATCACATCACCGTCATCATTATCATCAACATGAAATATTTTAGTAAAACAATATGGTCTAATAGTATCGTATGATGCGAAAACGAAAAATGAGATGATGTGTTTTACAAACTCAAGGGTTGCTGGTAGTATTCTGATAATCACTTATAATTATCCAAGTACGTGTCCAGTTAATTTTTTAAATGCTAATTTGTAATTATAGTCTTCCTTCTTATACTTAATTCTGTTTGTATACATTATATTGTCCAATATTTACAGTCTAAATTTTATCAACTCGACATTTTAATTAATAAAGCGTACAGTCTGATTTAGTTAAAATCCAATAATAGCACTAATAATGATTGTTTTTCTTTCGGTAAATGACCTTCGACCACACTTTCTATTTTAGAATATGCTTCTCACAACTACTTGCTAATTAACATGATATCCTTATTATCTTATGCTTCATCTTGCATAAATACTTGAAAGCGGGTGGAAACTATTTCAATTTAACTTTTTAAATATTTTAAATATACGCTGTCCGCAATTAATATCACAGTAATGATGAAAAATTACCGGATCGGATGGGATAACACCCATTCCACGGTCAAAAGGACAGAAATTAATATTATGGGATGTTACATGAACTGACACTTTAGCAGACAGACGCTTCTCTACCAAAAACAAGTGAAGGCGCTGGTGCCGCTGCAGAGTTTTCATGTTAACGGTAACACGCCAAATATAGCATTGTTATCAAAAGCTTCCAATTTTATTTTTAAAGCTCTTGCTTTTGAAACAACGAGACGATGAACTAAGCAAACTAAAAACTTTATTAATGATGAAATCGGATCATTGCTAGTGAATGATTCCGAATCCGGAGACAGCAAAAAGTCGGGAAATGCTGCTAGTACATATATTATGAACCCTACCAAAAATATATTATTTCAACGGAAGAATTTTTTTCATTATGGTTTTTATAATTATGTACACATTGCTTTTCCTATTTACACGAATAAAGTTGCTCACAGTAAAAAAAATTGTGCAAGTTTATTCAACAAGATTAAAAAACCATGCTCATGTGCATCTTTAATTGTTTGTGCGTGTGTAGTATGCTCTGCACTGTGTGTATCCAATCTATCCATCTCGCTCGACGGCGTCCCTCTCTTCTTCCCCACTTTGTTTGGTTTCGATGCTCCGTTGTAGTAGCATCACCATGCTGAAATGCATTACACAACTGTCACACTCTGCCCCATAATGATGTTGAACCAGGGCGGAGTTTAATTTTCCAATGGTCGGCATAAACATTTCAGTACATACATAAGTAAACAAAACAAAAGTTTTCGGTGCAATTTCAGTTTTTTTAAATCCCGAAATCAACTTTCAAAAAAGAGAAAAAAACAAACTGTTGACTAGATTGCAAAGCAAAAGGAGGATTCTCAGCTAGGATAATTAATTTAATTTAATTGGTTCTTTCTTAGCGAAATAAAAAGTTATTGTTATTGTTTGCAGAAAGAAATATTCTAGTTTGAGCTACTGGCTTGGCTGACTAGTTTTTTGGTTTGGAACAACTTCGTTTTTATGTTGCTATTTTATTCTCTTGTATTTTAAAGTGAGTTTGTATTTTTTTAATTAAGTTGCTAGTTTTGGTTTAAATTGATAGGTTTTTCTTTAGAGGCTAAAGCATTTTGG
>JAHZMT010003409.1:0-17847 GCA_027743785.1 Sinhomidia bicolor
ACCAGTTTCAATTGAAAGTAGTAAAAATGAACATGTTGGCTAATTATAAATTTTAATTAGATTCTTACCGCTTTTGGAGTCGAGAAAAAAACAGAGCTTTCCCAACAAAAATTTCTTCTGATGTCATGGGATTTTAAAGAAATGCTACGCACACCACACACTATATTTTTGCTCATCCATGTAGTAGCATCAAACTCAAACCCGATGATCAAAGAGCACTTGTGTTTGTTAGACAGAGATTTTCTTCTTTTTTATAAATTAGAGGAAGTTGTGGCGTGGCTAAATAAACACAAAGAAAGAAAAATATTAGCTTGCTACGTCTTCGTTTTTTTTTTTAAATAAAGGTATGCGTGTACTAAAGTTATGTTGGTTGATTTACGTGAAAAGAAGAAGGACAGGACGAAGAAGAGAGATTGGTAGGAAGACGTCCCAAATAAAATATTTACGGCCACGGTCCATTAACCGGGATTCATTGCAAACGGTGTTTGTACAACTTTAGCGAAATATTGTTGCCTAGCAAGCAGAACAACTGGTTGTGCTCAAGAAACAAGGAACATTCATGATGATGTGGCATTTCTCACTTTTTTCTCTCATCAAGCTGCATACACAAGTACGTACATAGCATTTTTAAATGTACGCGCGCCACACGAAATTTCTTCTTTTTTCACTTTTAAATTTTAAGAGAGTCAAACCATCCTCCGACCCAACATTATTCACTTTCTTGCGAGTTAGTTGTACGTATTATGCAAGGAAAACATACTCTGCTTGCTGCTACTACTTACTACAAAATATAATATGTATAATAATAATAATAATTTTTTTTTGAAAATACCTTCTCCCGCTCTTCCTTTCGTTCTTCGTATTCTTCATTGGTATGCTTGTAATGTGCCATAAAGGCACAGCTAAACGCATTTTTCGCTGATGAAGCGCCACTTTTAAATAGAAGAGCTCTAAAATGAAAACAAGTTGAGTCGAGTGCAATCTACCTTGAAGAAAAAATAAATATATTTATGACTTTAGTGCACGCATACTTAGCGTGCAAAAGCAAGAAGGAGTTAACATTATCATTATGTTTATTGCGAATGACAGTTAATTCGATAAAATGCAAATAACGTTGTGATGCTCCAGCACCTCATTTAAATAAGGTCACTTTTTCCATTTTTTAAAAACTTTCGCCTGCAGAAGAAGCGTCTCAAGCAAAAACCTCTGTACTCAAAATTGTTTAATTTTATTATTAGGTAACGTTAAAACAGGCAAATCTTTAGGAAACTCCCAATCAGGAAGTATTAAAAAATTAGTTATTCCACCCGTATTTAAGCAGTCGTGAATATTAAATTATAAATGAGTGATTAGCACAGATGCAAGAATTAAAATATGTGACAAGGTGATGGATTTTTTAAAATTGAAGAAGCAATTCGATTTTGTTATTTTAACATTTTCCCAACTGTTTACAATGTTTAATCTTGATATTATCATAGTCGTCTTTACAATATTACCTTATTGATAATAATATGCTGCTAAGGTTGATTCTGAGAAAAACGGTAGTTTGTTAGCTAAATAGTTTATAGGTTTTTTTCCAACACCAAGCAAACATACCACCGCACCAAACGCCCACCAACACACTTGTCCTTTTTTTTACTTTTCTCTCTCTCCTCCAAGAAAAAAAAAATAATGTGCGGAATCGGTAAAGTAACAACAGGCAACCGTTTTTTCATCTTTTTATTTATTCATCTGTTTGATCGTGATTGCTGATAATGACGACGATGATGCCATCACGATCATGATCACCATGCCAAATGCCAATAAAGATGAAAGATAACAGGAGACTGCGGTAACAGCAGCTACACAGCAGCGGTGGAAACAAGATGGGAATGTTAGATGAGGAAAATTGATTTAGGAGAAAATCTCTTCACTGCTGCTCTGCTCCTGTTGCTGCCGTGCTACTGATGATGAAGATGATATGAATGAGACAAGCAAGTGAAGCAAAAGACATTGATAGCGGAAATAAAGAACATGCCTCTTTCTCAAACTCTTCTTCTTCTTCTCTGATTGTAAATATATAAAAGTAAGTAGGAAGATAGATAGCATCGCTGGCAGTTTATAATTTTCTGCAGAGAATTTAATACTTTTAAAAATCCGGTGGGAGCTTTATCTTTTTTAAATGGATGTACATACATACACATTTTGTGTTTAAGGTATTCTGTTTTGATAGGTAAGCTCTGTAATATTATGACTGATCTACTTGTAGTTGTGTAATCATCAGCACCATGCTATGCTATGCTGATAAAAATGAAAAACAATATCAGGTTGCTGCTTGCTTGTCATGGATTTGGTTGGTCGTCCGTCGTGTGATGTGATGTTCCCTTGCAATGATCCCATTTGAAGCATTCATGTCATTCATGGCATGACATACAGTTTAAAATATTGTGTAACTGCAGTATATAAAATGCTACACTTTCATTATTACAACAGAAGAAAAATAATAGCATGTTGGAATCTATAAAATTGCCAGTTTTGAAACAATTTGTAAAAGTAGCGTAAAAATAAAGTATGACAACACAAATATAGTAGTCAGCAAAAGAGTAAGCTAGTAGGAATCAAAGCACAAAATGTCGCACCACACCCAGGGCCTATTTATGAGAATGTTGTCTTGATTTGTAAAAATGACGAAAGTTTCATCTCTTAAATCTCAGCATTTTTCGTCTTGTCTTCTTTTCTCATTCAGAGACAGGCATGATGATTGCATGAGTAACTGAAGACGAAAAGAATAAAAAGAAGGGATGCGGTGAATGATATCATTTTTTGTGCTTTTCCATTTGTTCCGCTTGTTTGTAATGCTAGCTAGCAAAGAAAAAAGTCGCTGATTTTTCTCTTCTTTCTCGTCTCCTCAAAAATTCAGCACGACCATGGTGAGTAGAATATATATATATGTGACGATGCGATGATAAAAGGTGATATTGTATAGCATAGGGTTGTTTTTATACTTTGATAAAACTTTTTCCTACGAAAAAATTACAAGTAAAGTCTTAAAAAATAAAACTCCTTTTCCGTTTCGCTTTGATTTTTATGCGGACGCTGTTCTCATTTCTCGGTCGTCTTCATCTTCATTTTCTCCAACGATTTTACTCTGTGCTTACTTTATTTGCAATATGCAATAAATGCCGACACCACTGCTAATACTACCACCACGTTTAAATGCATATCATCAGATTCATCTCTTTTTTTGACTCTCCGTCTGCTGCCTGCAACGTCTTCAGCTAAAAGTTTTCAGTCTTTTATATGTATATTATTTTCTTTGAAAGTCACCAGATTATTATCTATGGCCAAATGAGATGCACGACAAACTTGAAGAAAATGATCACGATGACATTCACCGTAAAACATTTTTATTTTCTGTATCGTTTGTTTGCATTATTTTTAATTGCATTTTTTCCTCTTGTTCTACTTGTACCGTTTTATTTTGCAGAAAAACTGCTATTTTTATTTTCTTTAAAAGAAATTTCTTGGAAGGCAGAACCGTAGCAAATGTCCAAAAGAATCTCGTCTTCATCGGAGTAGGCCTCACTGGGGAGAATAAACGCATGAATGACAGCGACTGATGACTGACACTTGAACTCAGAGGGAAAAAAGTACAGCAACAACAATAAAAAGAAATTAAAAAGATAATGGTGGTTTCCTCTGGTTATTTTTTTTAGAACCAAGCAACAGACACGCTCGTCCAATTTCTCAACAGATTCATTAAAATTACATTATCTTGGAACAAGAGCCAATTAGCATGTTCTCTTAAACCACCACCACTGTTAAAATCACATCATCTGATGATGCAGTGGCGGTGGCACAAATGTCAACTTTTTTTCTTTTTTATATTTTTTTCCTGTAACACACAGATTAAAAATACATATAGACTTTCTTGTAAACTAATATGAAATTAAGAAATGGTGCTGCTGCTGATGATGATGACTGATTTGCCAAATGCAAAATAAATCTGCATTCGTCAAGCCACGCCACCGAGATAAGATGCGTGATGCCTCCCAGGAAGAAAAAGAGGAAGAATATTTGTTATCGTTTCGTAGGTCGTCTTTAGTCGTTTGTCGTCAAATTGTTTGGTTTTTTGTGCTTTCCTGTTGCTACTTGCTACTTACTACAAAGATGATGATAATCAAGAATTGCAACTGCTGCACCCAAGTCAGTTGAGTCAGCCAGTGTGAAAATAATGAATATGTTTCCAATTAAGAATGTATCACTGACGGACTGACTTGAAAATGTTTGAAAAAAGTGAATGACTGGAACGGTAGGTGCATGATGATAACACAGCCAGCATTCCATACCTACGTTATCAAAAAATGCATCGCTACAAGCATAGCATTTCTACAATGGTCATTCAGGGAAGAACAGAACTGCACCAAGATGAAGAAATGGGAAAAGAATCTGCCGAGAAATTGAGACTCGAGGACGAGCATCTTCCTCCGTCTAGTTTTAATTGCTTGTTATTCTATAATTTCATACGAATTCTTTGCCCATTATATCATCATTAAAGAAGTAGGGAAATTTGAGCATTTTTCACTCTTTCTAGTTTATCTGTATTTTCCTTTCCTCTTGTAGGTACTTTGTAAATACGCCAGAGAAAGCCTCTTTAAAAAAAGATTTTTAAGCAGAAAAAAATAATGGAAAGGTGTGAGAAAATATTTTTGCTCGACTAATTTTCATGCAACAATGAAAAGCTGGCTAGATTGTATTACTACATATTATGCTAAAAAAATAATAGTGAAATATTTTTACTAACATTTTTATGTGTCGCAAGACTATCTTGTTTGATAATAAATATTTTGTATGTAGTAGGGAGATGTGGTATGTAGTTTTATAGGCGATAAAAAGATTTTTAAGCAGAAAAAAATAATGGAAAGGTGTGAGAAAATATTTTTGCTCGACTAATTTTCATGCAACAATGAAAAGCTGGCTAGATTGTGTTACTACATATATTATGCTAAAAAATAATAGTGAAATATTTTTACTAACATTTTTATATGTGTCGCAAGACTATCTTGTTTGATAATAAATATTTTGTATGTAGTAGGGAGATGTGGTATGTAGTTTTATAGGCGATTAAGATTACATTATGCAAGGGAGACAAGCCATGGCCAAGCGGAACGTCACAGACAAACGCTACAACGGTGATATAGCGAGCGAGAAAAACAGTGCAGTGGTTTGTATTGGTTGGGTTAAAATGATGCAGCGATATTGGGGCAACACGAAACTTTTAAACCAAAAATGCACTTTACTGTATGTACTGCTAACAGAGAGTTTAAATGGAACAATTTAAGAAGAAAAAAACATGCATATTTTTATTGTAAACAATATATACACGATGCACATGTTCGTTTAGTTAGGTAAGTAAAGAGTTTTCCAAAGATAGGAACACATCTGGTTCCCATGCTCCTATTCTACATAACTTGCTCTTTATAGAAATTATTAGAACGGTATTATTATTACAACTTCTTATCGTTGCTGTCAGAATAGTTTGTAAGAGTTGCATTGCATAACTTGTGTATGTTATGTAAAATCTCATGCTTGTGGCCAGTCGGCCGACTTTCAAGCTCGTTTGGGAAATGACGCGAGTAGAAATAAATAAAAACAGAAATAGTGCTTACTATCGATTTTTAAAAGGGATTACGCTTAATTAAGTTCATACTTGGTTTTTATATTAGTCGCATAATATTTTACGAGTCAAGTAAGAGCAAACATGTTCAGAGAAACTATATTCTAATAATTATTAATTGAAAAATATGTGTACCTAGGCAGTAAATTTGTTCTAGAATGGAACATGAAATAATACAATTAAATTATGGTGGACTAGTTCTGAAACTCGGAATGAAATGGTAAACCAATAATATGCAATCAAACGGGTGAGAAACGTTTACATTTTCTTGAAATATACATATATGCCTTATATGGGGACAGAAGTCTAATCTCACTTTGCCCCCTTTTGCCAAAGAATGCAAGATCTGTACAGGGTTTGAACTTGACAAAATTCTCGTGTATTCCAATTCAGACCTACTGTACATTAATTATGGTACTGCTCTGAAAAACCATTAAATGAGAAAACAGACATTTCAAGACTTGATTTGCTGTATTTGCATGCAAGTTCAAACTACGAATACATTTTTCAGCACAAATAAAACCACTCTTTTTCCTTATCCCTTGAAATTAAACAGACAGCAAAATTATATTGTAGAATGATTCGGAACAATGTTGAAAAAACAAGTCATTCCCAGTTCTCATTCCAACAATACCTCTTTTCTTTGCGTACATAAACAAATCCAAATCCACAAGCAAAAACAAAGTAAAATGTTTTCTTTCTCCGAAAAATAAAACTGTCTGAGAATTACATCATCATTATTATTTTACCAAAATACATGTACAGAACAAAACGAGTAAATGCTGTAGGCATGTGTAATTACAGTGAAAAAACAACATTTATTTTTCACTACATGCCATACCTTTCTATTATTATTATATGTCAGGCAGGGAAATAATAATAATATTATGCCGCGCATCTTTCTCTCTTGCTTATATGCACGTTCTACTATTGCGCCGCTACATTGGTGAAAATGACAAAAGACGCCTTGTGAGTGACTGTGCCCGCAACGCTTTATTGTGAAGACTAGTAAATAAACTGCATAATATAACCACAACAACACAATAAGGTAATTGATCCATTATTATTCCTGTTTCGTGTACACTGCTGCGGTGGTAAGTGTATTATCACCGTCATCAACAACTTATCTTACAGCTTCTTCATGGTGGCAATATACTACAAGGTATTAAGGAAGGGAGAGTTGAGTAGAGAGAGAGAGAGAGAGAAAGACACATTTTTTCTCTGTTTGTTCTCTTCTTGATGTGTCAAGAATTAGTCACGGAATGCAAATCACGTTAATAGCTTCTTTTCTTTTTTAATGTTGCTGAAGTTCGTGATGATGATGATGGGTGAGTCAGTTGGAAAGTCTTGCTGTTGCTTGTAAGTCAGACAATAGATACGAAAGAAAGTTTTTGAGTTGACAAAGAAAAAGATTCAAAGAAATTAAAGTGGAAGGTTTTGCATTTTTTTTTGAAATTTTTTTGGAAGGAGTTTATAGGTAATATATCTAAAAGATGGACAGAGCTAATTAGGAAATTAAGATGAAACTAATATATATATATTCACCAAATATCAGTCAAACGTTTATACCTTTATAAAACGGCAATTAATTTTTCTCTGCATGCATTATGCATGTTGTGTACATTTTAAAGATTTTTTTTAGATTAAAAACAGAGTGAAAGCTGACCAAAATTATAATAGATAACACAACTCTAGCTTACCAAATAGCAATCTAACCATATTCTACCGACGTCTCTTGCATGTACAGCGACTATATATTGGTCGTTCGTTAGATAGATTATTCGTTGTAGGTTTAATGCATAGTATAAAAATTTAGCTATTAATTTGTGTCAGATTGAAACGCGTCTGCCATTAAATTTGCACTCCTTTAGTACATGATGCGCGTACTTATAAGATTTGGCATTTATTGATGAGGACAATGAGTAGGTAGATCCCCGTTTTCTGTTGTACAGGGAAAGAAAAGGCCCCTGATGATGAATACGAGACCAACCAGTAACAGTTTCTGTCTTCTTGCTGTTATTTGACAAAATTCACAACATTTCTCATACTCGGGGTTGCGTAAAGAATGCGATTCTTTTGCTTCATATTACTATTCCTGTGTGCTGGAGGTGGTAATGCTACCACAGAACTTACGTCGATTCTCCGATATTCTTCCATAATTTTTTTCTCCTTTACAAACAATACATTCCCGATCCCTTAATACATCCCCCCTATTTTCCATTGATTGTTGTTACTACTTAAAGTTCACATTGCTGGAAAGCAGTTGCTGTATTCAATGTAATTTTGGCAATGAAAAATACATGTCTACCTACCTTGGTAAAATGAGTTTACCGTGATTTACAAAAACTATGGTCATAGCATAAAACATTATTTTAAAACAAGTTGCGTTAAGATTTTGAGCCAATGTTTATAGTTTCACATGCGTGCGTACTGCACGGCTACATGTGTGGTCGCAGTTCTTAAGGTACTTGTGTAATTTATGACGCAAAAAGTACGAGGGAAAACATTTTCAAGATAGAAAATATTTTTGTGCATTTTTATTTGTCATCTCAAGTCTTGCCATTTAAATTGACGTCATACAGAAAACCTAAAAACACGTTGTTACATCGTATCGTCGACTGGCAGTCTGACAGAGTTTTGAAACGACGAAAAGAAAAACCGTTGAAGCATAAAAAAAATTTACTACTTGTGATGATTCATCCTAATAAATATTTGCACCTTTTGTCTTTAATATAAAGAATAAAGAAATTATCAACCTATCAGAACACCAGCAAAGATACTGCAAGTTTGTAATACTCGGTTCCGTTGCAATGGCTGTTTATATTTGGAGTTCATAAAGTTAAATCATGTGTGTGTAAAAATGAAGATTCGACATGCTTTTCTTCAATAGTTAGCTTGCGTGGTGGAAAATATTTTTATGGCGATTTCGTCGCAGGAATGTGCGAATAATGCCTATGAACTTCCTACATAATCAACAGCAGATGTAAGTAACTGATAAACTGATTACTTTTCCTTAGTACTTAAAGGTCATCATCATCAACCCACCGCATTCCAACGTTATTTCGAGACAGAAAATGACAAAATTAACTTTGTGGATGCAATTCGAAAGCAAATGTCAAAACATAACAATAAGTAATTATTATAATCCCGATTTCTATTTGTGTATACCATCTAACGGTTTTTTTAGTGGGGAAGAGACAGACAGTGAGACAGAAAAAAGATCAATCCCGAGAAAAAAAGATCGTCTTCTCTCAATGAACACGATGATTAGATGAAGAGTTGTACAAGACAAGTTACAAAAGTACTTCTTTTTCTTCTTGTCGTAATAATAATAGCCTCTTCTGACGATGTCGAAGAAAAAACGGCGGCATGTCGGTACGGATCAAAGACGCCGTAAAACGGAAGCCAAGTCAACTACAACTCATCTCATTTCTCAAGAAAGACACAACTACGTTGAAATGCGTACCTATGTATGTATATAGGAAAAAAAGATGAACTTTTCCTTTTGTACTTACAACGAGACGATATTATGATGATGATGATAATGAGTAAAAGAGAAGTAGAGGAGGGCGAAAGAAAACACTTGATTCCGAACATTTCGATTCTCCGTAAGAAAAAAAATGAAAAACTCAAAACTTCCCGACTACCTATGCAAGTAGTATCTATCCATATACTGAAATAACGTCATATATATTTCTTTTTGGAACTCCATTTCTCAGATTTTCTCATCTTAAAAGAAGATTCTTCTTTCCCCTCAGAAGCAGCATTATTTTCTTCATTTATTTTCCCTTTTTTACTGTAGCTGGCTGGCTGCTGCTGATGATGTGAAACGAGTTTATGAAGAGATGATCTTGAAACCCAAGAGCTAAAAAATTGTTACGTAAGGTTACGTTGTTGTTGCATTGCTTGCGTCGTCGTCGTCGGTGTTGTAACTCTGAAAAAGAAAACTAACAACGATAAAAATTTGGGTTCGTGGAGGAGTCTGGTATTATTTGAATGATGGGATGGATATATATATACATATTATATATATATCGTCTTCATTTTTTGCGGAGTAGCAGATGAGATGACAATTTTAAATTTTCTTTGCCTCATCTTCCCATATCGTCTCAGGCAGAAGCATGTGTGTATATATTATATTTACTCATATAAAATGTTTTGAAATGTTTATAATGACATGATGATCATAATATATGCATTTTTCTAACGTTTCCTATTCTTCCGTCCTAGAGGCCAAAAAGTCAGAAGAGCAGAAATGGGAAAAATGTTAAAGAATAATAGAGTACACATTTTACATTATGTAGTCCTGTTGAATTCTTTCAAATGTTGCAACGTAAATCAAGAGCGCAAAGAGAAAAAAACGAACAGAAGAACACTATTTTTTCGTAAGCGTCAATTTCAATGGGTTGGGTTTGAGCTTAGTATTGTTGTCGGCGAATGTTTAGCACTTCAAAAGGAATGGAACTATTACCCTTCTTGTCCTTGTTCTAATTGAAATCGATTTGTCTTCTGAGAATGTCATTTAGAGAGCTACCAGTCTACCAGTGCGACGCGACAAAAAAAACAAGTTTCCATGAGTACGAAAATGAACACGCGCTATTAATTTCCGGCTGCAAGTGTAACCTTTGTTTCTACTTGATTTAACTTGAGAAAGTATTATCACAGTGGTTTTATGGCTGCTAACACTATACGTAATTCTGGCTTAAAATTCGAGTATTGAAAAAAAATTATGCAGACTAGACAGCAAACGCTCAGAGAATGTTTCGAACAATGAACATTTTTCTTTATTTAATAAAAATGTTTAAAAATAATTATTAAATATTTATGAATCTGGGATTTGAAGAGCCCCATCGTTAATTGCGTCAATTAAATCGTGAGGTGCCTTTCCGTCAATGGTACAACCAACTGACTGTGCAGTTCCCAAAATTTCCTTTACAGTTCCCTCCAACTTCTTGGCCATGGATCTATCCCTCATTGTTCTGGAGATGTTAAGAACATCGTTGAAAGTGATGTTACCGTTATGTTTTACTGGAAATAAAACAAATACAATAATTACTCATAAGCTCACACATACACTACAAATGTAAAATACATGAACAAAACTAATGGAGGAGATAAAGCCAAAGTAGCATATTAGGAAACCATATTGGTTACAATTTTACTCAACGTATACGTTGTACATTTCATCTTCTCGAATAAACACTAAATAACCTACCAGACCCAAAGGACCAATCTTTGGAGCAAGGGATGACGTAGCTCCTACTTCACCTCCGACACATCTTAGATGCACTAAAATGAGTCAAAACAAAACATGCAAATGAGGATCACACGTTTAATACAATGTCTTTAAACAATGTTTAAAACAGTAGTACTAGTACTGCAATGACTAATGACTTTTACTAGAGTAAAACTTGATTATAAGCAATTAAACTTTATATATACTATCCATATATTTTTGTCAACCTTGATACGCCCAAAATTATTCCGCACATGGACAAGTAATCTAACAGTGATCTGCTGATGACCATTCATGATGATGTCAAGTCAAGCGATACTGACTGACCAAGGTTTTGATGACTGTTATTAACCGTACTTTTTAAATTACCTACAAACTTAAACTTACCAATTTTTACTTCACTTGGATCGAATTTAGGACCCATATTTACTAAGGTATTCGGATAGCTTCAACTTCGGTGGTGGATGAGTCCAAATATTAGACACGACCACTGGAAAAATAGATTTTTAAACAGTTATTTTTCTCGGTTACACCGTCTTTAAAGCTGTCCGTCTCAAAGGATTGAGAAATAGCTAATGAAAGCACGGCAAACAGCAAGCGCAAGCACGTTGCCTTAAAAAGTTTAGTTTCAGAAAGCACAATAGATGGCGCACACGTTTCATTTGACAAAGACAAGCTTGTCGTAGGAAAATCTATTTTTGATGCTGTTCAGATTTTCAGATGAGTTATGTTAGGTACCTATATGAATAATTGTTGTTATCGAATAATTGATATCACTGACTCACTGACAATCAGTGATATGCTGAAGATACTCATGATTTTCTAGTTTCATATTTTTTAAACTAATTCTAGTATTTTATTTATTTTTCAATTTTTTTCGAGACATCATTTTTTTGATCCCAACATTACATTTACACAACTTTAAAAGGTTTTTTAAATAACTGTCAGTAGTATTAAGTTTCATAAAAATTAACCTGAAGACAAAAGGTGCATTTTTTCTAAGCTTTTCCTTTTGAACAATCATGGTATGTTAAACGTTATTATTGTAATTTTCTTTGTCTGAATGGATTACTCGTATTAGTCATAAAAAGACCTGGTTAGGTTAAGTAGTTAAAAATGAGTTAATTTGTTTGTATTCTTCTATCACAAAATGATAATAGTATTGGTAAAATTATTGTTTCTTCATTTTTACTATAGGTAGGTAAAATGTAAGTGTTTGCGCAATATGGCAATAGTGAAGTGAAAGAGTTGAATATTTGATGATTGATGTTTGCATTGTTGCAGAGATGCTGACGATATATTGAAAGCTGCTCAAGTGTAAGAAGTTTCGAATGATGAGTGAATGATTGAGATTAATTACAATTATAGCCTAATTATAGCTCAAAATCTTAGACGGCTAATTATCGCTATATACAAAAAAATCCGTCACCAAAATAGACAAACTAATAATGAATAAAGTAATTAAAAAATCATTCTTTTCAAAAATGCATGAAGAGTGATTTTTTTTCAGGAAATTCCCTATTCATTAAAATAGGGTAAACTTGGGATTGTACAGTATGCTAATTATATCAGATGCGGGGTTAGTAAAAGTTCAGAGATTTCTGAAACATAATCCACTCAAATTTAGAAATTTAATTTCAGATCTAGCCTTTAAATTTCTCGGTATGTAAAAATTTGTACTACAAAAACATATTTTCTTTAACCTTTCTACGATTGTGCTATGTGCAAACAAACAAATTTATGATCGAGATTATTTCTGTTCTACTTAAAAACTTAATTTACTGATACTACTATTATTTACAGCAAATATAAAGCAGGTACTTTGGGTTTTTGAAGGAAACAATAATTAACACAGGTAAAACGATTGTAAATTGACTGGGATGATACAATTGCGACTGCTGCACACTATCGACTTCAATTGCGATCAGTGACAGTAGTAGTAATAGTGCATCTGCCGTACTGATATATAATTTTACTAATTATTATTAAGTTAGGTACACACTAAACCAACCCTTTAGCGAATGTTGTATATACAAACATATTTTACATACAATTTAGTATTTCTTTTGAACGAAAGAACCTGTTTCCTGTCTTGGTTTTCAAGTATTTCGTATAATTCTTCATGAAAGATCCTCGTTTCTTCCCTTGCTCTTTTCGTAATAATAGGATATAATAATAATTAATTATCATTGATAAGCATTGCTGTTGATATAATAATGATATTAGCTTTTATGATGAAATGTGTATAGCTCATTGCAGCGAATAGGATAAAATGGTAATTAAAATAAAATAAAATTCAGCGTTGATATTATTAGAATTTATCGTTTGGGAGTGAGAATTGAAGGAGGTTAGCGGTCATTTAAAGTCACGGCACAGTATTGGTGTACGGCTTAAAATATTGTTGCAGATGTGGCCATCTCTGCGATTCCACAGGTGTTGGCTCCGCGATACACTCGGTAGTAGCCCTAGCCAAAAAAGAATAAAGTTTAAAATTTGAAATTTAATTTTTCTCGACAGCTTAATAGCTTGATCACAAGGAAGAACAGTTGGAAAGAATCTTGGGCGGATACAGATGCATGCATCATTATAAAGCCTTTTAATAAAGACCTAATAATTTGCCCCAAAACAGTAAAGTGTGTAGGTTATTTTATGTGACCTGACCTCTTCCCCCCAGGTTTCTCCCCAGCTGTTCTTCACGGACCAGTACGGAAGAGTACGATTAAATCGAGGATATGCTGTACAATTTAAAACATAAATAGTTAGTACTGTAAATACTGACCTTTTCGCCCCAGTTGGGCCCCCAGCTGTTTTTAACCAGCCAGTAAGGCATTACTTTATGTCTAATTGAGGTAGCTGAGAATTTCATTGAAAAATGTATTTAATACAGTTTTTTAGATATAGGTATGTATTGGTAAAGTTTGCATAAATGTAAAAAAAAACTTACTGTGAACACCATAGCCAACAATCAAAACTCCGTGATCAAGGCTTTTGGGACTACACAAAAACTTCCACGGCTTGCTCACACCACCCCAATAAAACTAAAAGAATATATTTTTTTTAAACAATAAGTAAATTTAAATTTCCTAAATATTACAAATGTTTTTTATAATTAAAAAAATACCTGCATAGCGTTTGCATTAATTCCAATACTTATTGGTCCGTTCTTGGTCAACCACTTGGCCATTTCAGTTTCATTCTTGGGCAGCTCCACGAATCCCTTGATTTTTGCTTTCACCTTGGAAGAATCAAAATTGCACTTTTCATCGCGACCATCGTACGGATATGATGCTTCCGTTTCCAATCCGCCAATCTTTTCTAAAATTTTGTAGGCATTTTCTGGCAATCCACCGTTGCATCCTTGATCCAATGTGTCGCAGTCCACAAGCTCTGCAGAGATGTTATTTTAATGAAAAATTTATTTTCCTTGTTAAAAATCAAGTACCTACGCAAATCTAAATTTCTATACCTTGTTCAGAAAACGACGCCAATTCTTTATGCTTAACTGCATATAACCCCTCGATATTTCCTGTCACGCTAAACGCCCAACAGCTTCCACACAATCCTTGGTTTTTCACTGGCGTCACAGCATTATAATGCCTCCAGTCGAACTCATCCGGCAAACGTGGAATATTTGGAATATTTGCCTTTTTCACGTGTTTATGCTTCCTCTTCAAATCTGGACGTAGTCCCAGTGCTCCACCGGAAAACTCCTCTTCCGTCAAATCAGCAAATCTTGTGACACCATATGTGGCCGTTCCCTCCTCATACTCTTGAAGCAGCTTAATTTTTCGCAAGTTTTGTTTAAAAACTCCTAATCGATAATTGTGTTCTTCTTGAGTCTCGTATTTTTTCTCATATTGTGACATGAACGTGACAAACTTTTTCTCTTCTAAATCCAAATGCTGTTGAGGATCGCTGATCATGACACCTCTAGTTTTGACCACTTGCAGTGGGTAAGGCTCTGGACTTGCACTTCTCTTTTTCCTCTTGTCTTGACTTTCTTCACTGCCACTTGTCTTTACTCCATAAAGCTCTTCCTTTTTACCACATTTTGCATCCGTCACTTTTCTCGTTTTCAACCACGGTTGCTCCCAAACTGTCACCCGGCAAAAGTTGTGCTCTCTGTCCATGTCAATTTCGCATTTGCTCCTTTCCAGCTCTTTGCTTTTCCGACAACATGTGTATCCAATCTCGATGACCATCTTTGTCTTGACCCCACTCACCACTTGTCTCTGAGCTTCAATCACCCGAATCAACTTTTGAGCATGTAAGGCATTACTCTGAGCATCCATGGAACTCACAACAAATTCTGTTAGCGCATCCAACTCGGATGAGTTTGGATCCACTGGTGAATATCCTCCAAGCATTGCCTTATCACTGAAAACTTCATTTCCTGTGGTCAACTTACTGCCATTGTCCTTCTTGAAGTAATATTGTTTGCCCAACTTTTTCCCTTTCTTCATTTTCTCCTGACTACACTGACTCTCGGTTACCTTCTTTTGAACAGTTTGCCATGGCTGGAAGAGCACTTTGATATTGCAAACGCTGTAAGGAAGACTGATCTTATCTTTGCATTTCTCATAGGATATTTCCGTTCCCTCTTCACAAGTTGTTTGAGCCACACGAATTCTCAAATGATACAACCATCCGGATACTGTCTGCTTCTTGGCACTTAAAATGTCCATAACGAGACGGGCATCATTGTCATCATCAATCACGTCCAATTGTTCGACAGCAAACTTGGCAAGATCCATCAAGGTAGTCTTATCTTCATCGGCATCACGAAGACCTCCAATTGACTTGTTGGCATCTGATAATGCCTCCCTTTTCTTGCGTTTCCTCTTGGTCTCTTCACTGGTAGTTGTCGTGGCAGACGTAGAGGTGGTCACTGATCCCAAGATCTCTTCCATTTCGTCACTGTCCAACTCTCCAATTCTTCCTTCTGCTTCCTCAGGATCTCTCTGCTGACCTTCATCACCGATTTCCTCCTGTTGATTCTGGACTAGATCCCCGACAACTTGGTCGCACTTTGTTACCAACAACTCGGTGTGATTTCTCCATTTTTGCTCCAACACCACAAAGTTACAGATAAACGTGTCCTTTTCTGGGTCGATAAGACATGTCTTCTTATCTTCAGTGTTTTGCTGTTCAGCCTTTGAACAATTACTATAGCCAAGCTCCATATCAAGCATGTACTTTTGTCCAGCGACAACTTGCGTTTGCGCTTTCACCACTCGGACAAAATGCCTACCCTGCTCAGAATCATCTAACGATTTCAAATGATTCTGAAATGCAAATGTGGCAATGTCTTGGATTTTCCTGTCTTCAGGATCCACATCCCGCGCACAGCCACTACAAATGGGGTTGTTTGTTGCGGTTATTTCCTCCTCCTCTACTCCAGTTGGTGCACCCATGGGATCTTCATCTGATGCTGCCGCTGCCAACCCCGCACTGGGTTGGTCACCAACTTCTTCATCATCACCGTCGTCGTCATCGCCAATTTTCACTAGTTGTTTGTTTACCTTTGAGGATGCCGCTCCCTCGTCAAAGTAATCGCTGGAGAGAATGTCGAGAAAGGAAGGGTCCCATCCTGAGTCGCGTCCTTTCATTAAACTTTCATCGTCACCAGATATATCCCCAGCATCTTCATAAATATTTTCAGAGGTTATTTCATTACCAGTTACAGCAGAAGTCAACTCATCCTTTCCTCCTCGATTTCTCCGAGCTTTGCTCTCAGTCACTCCACAACTAGCCAATAGAACAAAAAGTCCTATGACCAGGAGGAGCGACTGCCTCCTCCACGAAAACTCCATATTTTTTCAAATGATGGTTATCTGCCTTTAATGATTGGTCGTTTCCAATGCTAAATCTGCAAACAGTAGAGAAATATACACACACAATTAATAATTCATCATTCTAAAAATTCACTATTTGAAAAAAATTTCAAAAAAATCTCTATAACGTTATTTCAAAGTATGACAATAGCGTTTTAGAACACAACAATGCTTCCTCCTTCCGTCTCCTTCGTTTCCTCCTTATATTTCTTTTAGAAAGAGAACCAACCAACTGCTAAAGAGCACGAGAGCACGCACAACACATACGACGGCAATAATTACACAGAATAAATCTTTTCAAGTAAATTATATTTTTTTGTGCAAACGTTCAGGTATATGCATATTTATGAAGAAATCATGAAAACTGTCTACAAGAACAGAGCCTCTATTTACAGACTCATAATAAAAGAAGTGAATTGATGCGGTTTACCTTTTGGTTATCCTACACACACTTTACAACATGAGACTACTGTTATAATGATCAGTGATGGTCACCCACCCACAAAAAAACAAAATGTTTAAAAATGAATATCCTTGCACAATATGAGCTGATGTGAGTGAGGTGAGAAGTGTTCAATTTTTTTTGAATTTATAGTGTCAGTTCAGTAGTGGTGGTAGTACCACTATCTCTTCGTCAGATCTTCCACACGGTCAATATTTTTTCGATGATGAAGTTGGATGCTTCGTACTTTCAAAAAAAGCTTCTTTATTATTATATATCGTTTACTCTCATCGCTTCATGAGCTATTTTAGGTACTCTTTTTTCAGTGTGTATTGCACAAACGTAACATTATTCTGACTCTGACTGACTGAATACAGTTTTTTATAAACTCTGCCTGTTGATGTACTGACGTACAAGAACATGCCAATTAACACAAAAATGAAGTAATATGCATCAAGTGAATTGTTGTAATAGGACAATAACGAGACGTTTTATTATTGTAATTAACAATCAAATTGACCAATGAGTCAATAAATTGTTGTTGTCTTGTGTCGTATTACACTAATCAAAATAAAAATAAAAAAGTAAACTTTTAAAAAGATGTGACAGAGAGAAGTTATTGACGATTTTAAAGCTATTGGGGTCATTTAGGAATGATTTTAAAGTTATTGGAGTCATT